>JBBPBX010058286.1:10979-22151 GCA_038048925.1 Garcialebias charrua
TTAGCATTCTGACTGCCTGATGAACAGAGCTGTCTCTCAGTCTGCTGGTACGAGCCTGGAGACTCCTCAGTCTCCTCCCTGATGGCAGCAGTCTAAAGCGGCTGTGTAGTGGGTGTGTGGGATCACCTGCCATGCGGTGGGCTTTCCTAGTGAGGCGTTTGCTGTGTAAGTCCTGCAGTGAGGGCAAGGAGGTGCCGACGATCTTCTCAGCTGCTTTCACGATGCGCTGGAGGCTCTTGCGGCAGGATGCAGTGCATGCACCAAACCACACAGTGATGCAGCTGGTCAGGACACTTTCTATGGCACCTCTGTAGAAGGTGCACATGATGGAGGTTGAAGCTCCAGCCCTTTTCAGCTTGCGGAGAAAGTAGAGGCGCTGGTGAGCCTTCTTCGCCAGTGCTGCAGTGTTCCTGCTCCAGGACAGGTCCTTTGAGACGTGCACTCCCAGGAACTTGGTGCTGTCCACTCTCTCCACTGCGGTGCTGTTGATGGTCAGAGGGGCATGTTGTGCATCCCTCTTCCTGAAGTCCACGACAATCTCCTTTGTCTTCTCCACGTTGAGAGTGAGATTGTTGTGTCCGCACCACAAGGCCAAGCGGCTCACCTCGTTCCTGTAGTCCGTCTCATCGTTGTTGCTGATGAGACCTACCACTGTTGTGTCGTCCGCAAACTTGATGAAGTGGTTGGAGCTGTACGATGGTGTGCAGTCGTGTGTTAGCAGGGTGAATAGAAGGGGGCTCAGCACACATCCTTGTGGGGCCCCTGTGTTCAATGTGATGGTGCTAGATGTGTTACTCCCGATCCGTACTGTCTGTGGTCTCCCGGTCAGGAAGTCTAGCAGCCAGTTACACATTGAGGTGTTCAGCCCCAGACTGTCCAGTTTATGGATGAGCTGTTGGGGGATGATGGTGTTGAATGCCGAGCTGAAGTCGATGAACAGCATTCTAACATAAGAGTCCTTCGTGTCCAGATGTGTGAGAGCTGTGTGGAGGGCAGAGGAGATGGCATCGTCGGTTGAGCGATTAGGTCGGTATGCAAATTGGAAGGGATCCAGGGAGGCAGGGAGGACAGATGTGATGCTTTTCATGACTAGCCGTTCAAAGCACTTCATCAGGATGGGGGTGAGTGCTACTGGGCGATAGTCATTGAGGCATGCGGGCGTTGCCTTCTTTGGGACAGGGATGATGGTGGTGGCTTTGAAACAGGTGGGGACGATGGCCTGGCTCAGTGAGATGTTAAAGATGTCCGTGAAGACCGCTGCGAGTTCCCCTGCACAGTCCTTCAGCACACGACCAGGTATGTTGTCAGGACCAGAGGCCTTCCGGGCGTTAATCTTGATAAATGATCGCCTTACGCTGTCTGAGGACAGCGCCAGCACCTGGCCATCAGGAGAGGGGGGGAGTTTATGTGCAGGTGTGCTGTTACTTGCCTCAAACCGAGCAAAGAACTCATTCAGTTCATTCAGCGTAGAGGTTGAGCTGTCACAGGTCTGGGGGGTGGTTTGTAGTTTGTGATGGTCTGTATTCCCTGCCACAGACTGCGTGTATCCTTGCTGTCCTTGAAACGGTGAGCTATTTTCCTGGAATACTGCTCCTTGGCCTCACTGATGCCCTGGGTCAGGTTCTTTCTGGCTGCCTTCAGGCCCACCTGATCTCCCGCTTTGAAGGCAGCATTCCTGGCTCTCAGGAGTCTGTGAACCTCAGCTGTCAGCCATGGCTTCTGATTGTGACTTGTCAATGGTCATATTGTTATGAATGATTTGTGTAGTTCTCTATGTGGTGTCTAGAGAAATACAGAAAACAAATCTGTTTGCTAAGAAAAGGTGAGGCTGGATTTTAGATGTTTTAACTTGATTATCCTCAAGTAAAGCAGATTTCAGAGAGAAAGTAAGATAAACACAGATCACCATGTTGGCCAGACCGCTCAGACAAAATACAAGCCCAAAACCAGAAAAGTTGGCACGTTGTGGAAATCGCAAATAAAAACAGAATACAATGACTTGCAAATCTTTTTCAACCTATATTCAATTGAACACACTGCAAAGACCACATACTTAACGTTCGAACTGGTAAACTTTGTTATTTTTTGCAATTATTAGCTCATTTGGAATTTGATGCCTGCAACATGTTTCAAAAAAGCTGGCACAAGTGACAAAGAAGACAGAGAAATTTGAGGAATGCTCATCAAACACTTATTTGGAATATCCCACAGGTGAACATGCAAATTGGGAACAGGTGGGTGCCATGATTGGGTATAAAAGCAGCTTCCTTGACATGCTCAGTCATCCACATAGAAGGATGGGGCGAGGGTCACCACTCTGTGAACAAATGCGTGGGCAAATTGTCGAACAGTTCAAGAACAACTTTTCTCAACGAGCTATTGCAAGGAATTTAGGAATTTCACCATCTACGGTCCGTAATATCATCAAAAGGTTCAGAGAATCTGGAGAAATCACTACACGTAAGGGGCAAGGCCGAAAACCAACATTGAATGCCCGTGACCTTCGATCCCTCAGGCGGTACTGCATCAAAAACCGACATCAGTGTGTAAAAGATATCACCACATGGGCTCAGGAATACTTCAGAAAACCACTGTCAGTAACTACAGTTCGTCGCTACATCTGTAAGTGCAAGTTAAAGCTCTACTATGCAAAGCAAAAGCCATTCATCAACAAGATCCAGAAACGCCGCCGGCTTTGCTGGGCCCGAGCTCATCTGAGATGGACTGATGCAAAGTGGAAAAGTGTTCTGTGGTCTGATGAGTCCACATTTCAAATTGTCTTTGGAAACTGTGGACGTCGTGTCTTACGGACCAAAGAGGAAAAGAACCATCAGGACTGTTATAGGCGCAAAGTTCAAAAGCCAGCATCTGTGATGGTATGGGGGTGCATTAGTGCCCAAGGCATGGGTAACTTACACATCTGTGAAGGCACCATTAATGCTGAAAGGTACATACAGGTTTTGGAGCAACATATGCTGCCATCCAAGCGACGTCTTTTTCATGGACGCCCCAGCTTATTTCAGCAAGACAATGCCAAGCCACATTCTGCACGTGTTACAACAGCGTGGCTTCGTAGCAAAAGAGTGCGGGTCCTCCCCTGGCCTGCCTGCAGTCCAGACCTGTCCCCCATTGAAAATGTGTGGCGCATTATGAAACGTAAAATACGACAACGGAGACCCCGGACTGTTGAACAACTTAAGCTGTACATCAAGCAAGAATGGGGAAGAATTCCACCTGAAAAGCTTCAAAAATTGGTCTCCTCAGTTCCCAAACGTTTACTGAGTGTTGTTAAAAGGAAAGGCGATGTAACACAGTGGTAAATATGTCCCTGTGCCAACTTTTTTGCAATGTGTTGCTGCCATTGAATTCTAAGTTAATGGTTATTTGCAAAACAAAATAAAGTTTCTCCGTTCGAACATTAAATATATTGTCTTTGCATTCTATTCAGTTGAATATGGGTTGAAAAAGATTTGCAAGTCATTGTATTCTGTTTTTATTTGCGATTTGCACAACGTGCCAACTTTTCTGGTTTTGGGCTTGTACCTCCAGCCTAATGAACGAAGCAATAACCTGCACTGTTCAAGAAACAGGGACGTGAGTTTCATGGAACAAGTTGGTTTATCTGAAGTAGGGCTGTGTGCAGCAGACACACAGGCCTGATGGATGGATGGATGGATGGATGGTTGGATGAGTTCGTGGATGGATGGGTGGGTGGTTGGATGGGTGGGTGGATGGATGGGTGGGTGNNNNGATGGATGAATGGGTGGATGGATTGATGAGTGGATGGATGGGTGGGTGGTTGGTTGGATGGATGGGTGGGTGGATGAATGAATGGGTGGGTGGATGGATGGATGAAGGGGTGGATGATGGATGGATGGGTGAATGGATGGATGGATGAATGGGTGGATGGACGAGTGGATGGATGGATGAGTGGTTGGGTGGGTGGTTGGGTGGATGGATGGGTGGATGGATGAGTGGATGGATGGGTGGTTGGATGGATGAGTGGATAGCTGGGTGAATGAATGGATGGTTGGGTGGGTGGATGGATGGATGAGTGGGTGGATGGGTGGGTGGATGGGTGAATGGTGGTTGGATGGGTGAATGGTGGTTGGATGAGTGGGTGGATGGTTGGATGGGTGGATGAGTGGATGGATGGCTGGGTGGATGAATGGATGGCTGGGTGGATGTATGAATGGATGGCTGGGTGGGTGTATGGATGGATGGGTGAGTGGGTGGATGGATGATAGATGGGTAGGTGGATGGATGGATGGATGGATGGGTGAGTGGATGGATGATGGATGTCTTTCTACACATCCCTACATAAAAAATCAATCAAATATCCCCTTTAATATCACCATAATAGAAAAAGAACAGTTAGGTGAAGTCGACGACGACGACGTCAACAACAACAACAACAGCAGCAGCAGAAGCAGCAGCAGCAGCAGCAGCAGCAGCAGCAGCAGCAACAACAACAACAACAACAACAACAACAACAACAACAACAACAACAACAACAACAACAACAACAACAACAACAACAACAACAACAACAAGCAGCATCATACCTGATGTTATTTTTGAGAACTTTTAAACAGCTTTGGCATTTGAACGTGGTGTTGGTTTTTTGCTCCCCCATTTTTCTCTGATCTCCCTCGAAGCGGCCGTAGTAGAAATCTGCGACGAGCATGACGAGCTTGTTTGGACCCGTGTTCGTGTTCGGTGCTGACGGAGGTTCACTCGCCACAATCCCACGGCAGCACTGAAATTAAAAACAAAGACGCTTTTGCTCCGTAGTCCAGAATCTTATTTCATTTATTACTAGGACCACATGAAGGACATCTTTGCTTAACCTTGAAAAACGTCTATCTAATCCAGGGGTCTGCAACCTGCGGCTCTGGAGCCACATGCGGCTCTTTGGTCCATCTGCAGCGGCTCTTTCAAGCTTTGACCAAAACTGAAATAAAACTGAATTTATAACAATCAAAAGGGCTAGTTTTAGTAGTTTCCCTGTAATTTATTTAACAAATATATGAATACTAGAAACATTACAAGGAGTAAAATATACTCACTTTCACTTTATGCTTTATTTCTTCAAAGTAGGATATGTACCGTATTTTCCAGCATATAAGTTGCAGTTTTTTGCATAGATTTGTCAGTCCTGCGACTTATATATGGTTGCTTTTTTTCTATGTTCGTAATGTGATTTTTGACTGACGCTTTAAATTTCTAAGAACTGCAACAGCGAGTCCTCCCGTGCGCACTCGCTTTACTCGGTGCAGGCGGAGGAACGCTGGAGAGCTAGCGGCTCCGGCTGCAATGGATGGATGGATGGATGGCGCTTTGCTGCCCAGGCAAAATAAAGCTGTTTTGACCATTAAATAAAGGCATTATAACATGACGAGTCAGCTGTGAACCGGTGACGCATAATAAATGCAACTTTTACACTGAAGCGACTTGTACGCCAGAAAATATGGTAATTTTTCTACAATTAAAAAAAATATATATCACATAAGAATTCATAGTTTATTATTTTATTTTTTAGAAAATGGGTAAAGACTATTATTTTTTCCTTCCTTACAAGAATCGTGTCTTTTGTTTTGTCTTAGAGTGTAAAAATATCAATAAATGTTAAAAATCATTAGATATTTTTAGTTTTATAAAATGACCCCCACTGTCCAGAAAAGTGCCCTCCAACAAACTTAAAGTGGTCTGTGGGCCACCAGTTGAGAATCCCAGTTGTAGCAGGTCTTGTGGTTCCGGACACGTTTAATTTGGTGAACGAAGGGGCAGAAATGGCTCTTTTGATCATAAAGGTTGCAGACCCCTGATCTAATCAGACTATTATAGAATATAAATAGTAAAACGATGTAATAATTTACTGAGTACACAAACATAAGTTCACAAGTTTCATTGTGATACACTCAAACGTGTTCCAGCATCAGGCATACTGACCATTATATGAAACTTGAGGGATTCCTCTGACAGAAACTCTTCTCGACAGTTGGGACAGGTTTTCTTTGCGATGCCATTTTCCATTCTGACGGTTGCTTTTCCCTGAGCTGCAAAAACAGCCAGACGATCCAATTAACAAGACAATATCTACAACTACAATTATTTTAAATTGTTCTTAAAATATCTGTCACCTCATTAATGGGAGTAACTTACTAAAATCAAGCTTCGTTTTCTTCACAACATCATTTACTTCTTGTGACGTCAACCCCCGTTTATCTGAACAAAACCAAACCAAGATGTTTACAGTCTGATCATTTCCAGCTGACGGTAAAGGAAAGCGAACGCAACGTTACGAGAATCACTTTTGTTCATGCTGTTGTCCATCACAGGCACTGGCTTCACTGAAATGCCCTGCAGAGTCTGAGAGTTGAACCGTTTCAGCTGCGGACGACCAGACTGCGCCGAATACATGGCAGGGCCCTGGACATTAGACAATGTCACCACGTTGTTCTTAATTTGCTGGACCTGAGGCCTGTGGACCCCTCCTGGTATCACGGGGGGCAGAGAGACCTGCTGTAACATTTGTGACTGAGAGGCTGAAAGAAAGAGCACGAACCTGGTGTCAACAATTACAAACTCCCCGAGGTGAGCGCAAGAATGCCCTGATCTTGAATGTACCTGGTACAATTGTAAAAGATGTTCCAGGGGGATACTGCGCCCCAAGCGCAGCGATAAGTTCGTTGTTGTTTGCTAATCGTGGAGAAGCAACAATAAACCCCTGAAAACAAGAAGAAAATCCACAGGAAATGACGTTTTATGATACCATACCATACCATACCAGCTTTATTTATAGAGCACTTTAAACACCTACAGGACCAAAGTGCTGTACACACAACAAAACAATCACAATCAGGTAATAAAATAATTAAAATAAATAAAAGTCACATAATAAAAGTTGAGGAAACATACACTCAGATAAAACAAGCGACTAAAATTATTAAAAGTCAACATCGCAGATGGTGTCATAGGCCAGGGAGAAGAGATGGGTTTTAAGAAGAGATTTAAAAACAGACAGGGAAGAGGCCTGTCTGATGTTCAAGGGAAGGTTGTTCCACAGTTTAGGAGCTGCCACAGCAAAAGCACGGTCTCCTCTGAGCTTGCGTTTTGTCTTTGGGACACTCAGGAGCAGCTGATCACATGACCTGAGGGATCGAGAGGGTGCGTATGGCTGCAGCAACTCGGACAGATAGGGCGGGGCAAGACCATTTTGCGCTTTAAAAGCAAATAAAAGAACTTTAAAATGAATCCTGTAATGTATGGGCAGCCAGTGCAGGGAGGTTAAAACAGGAGTAATGTGGTCAAACTTTCGTGTGCCAGTTAAAAGTCGTGCAGCGGCGTTCTGTACCCTCTGAAGCTGAGAGATACAGGAATCACTGATTCCTATATAGAGTGCGTTACAGTAGTCCAGTCGTGTGGTCACAAAGGCGTGAACTACTGTTTCAAAATTCTGCTTGGAAAGAATTGGCTTCACCTTAGCCAGCTGCCTCAGGTGGAAAAAACTAGTTTTAACAACTGCTCTGATGTGGTTTTCAAATTTTAGTCCTGCATCGATCTTGACCCCCAGGTTTGTAACAATAGGTCTGATGTATTGAGCCAAGGAACCAACATTGACCTTGGGAGTCTCAGTTGAGCTTCCAAAAACCATCACCTCAGTCTTCCCCTCATTAAACTTTAAAAAGTTCACAGCCATCCAGGCTTTGATGTCCTCCAGACATGAAAACAGAGGGGCCAGAGAGTTGGAGTCCTTTTTCTGAAGCGGGAAATGATGAATAGAAATGAATAGAAATAATAGAAATTATGATGCATAGTTTGGTTCCAAAAACCACTTAACGTGTAAAAATACCTGATTATTAACGATAACAGGCTGCGGAGTCATTGACGTCAGGGCGGGTGGCGCAGTTTTTGCTATCGATGACGGACCAGCAATGGATTGAGGAGAATGGGATTTTATTTTCTGAGTCAATGCACTGTTCTTCTGGCGAGGCGCAGGGTTAACTTTATCATCTTTTTGATTATTGGCTGTAAAACAAAACAAGGACACGTTTATTGCACAGTCTTCACACATAAGAAAACAAATCCCCAATAAACCGAAACAAGTGTTTAAAAGGTCAGCAACAATAAAGACATACAGAGCACGCCAACGAAGATGGGCTCATCGTCGTCGTCATCATCATCAATTAGGTGAACTTGAGGAACTTGTTTTTGCCACGGTTCCAGCTCCTCCTCCACACACTCCATAAAGAGTTCAGACATCTTGGACCTGAAACAAACAACATAATACAGTTATCGAGCTGTGACCACCACAGAAAAAAACTAAAAAAAAAACGGTCAAGCTTGTTGCATAATCCATAAGAACTAAGATTTTTTTTTTTCTCGAGACAGCAAGAACAAGAACAGAGTTGGATTTGGTCAGGACATTTCATGCTTCACAACAAACTCAAGTGCAAAACTCCTGGGAAGTCCTTAAGCGGGAATGGCATAGTTTCAGATTCTCCACATTATCCTTGCCCACTTCAAATTTCTGACACAACAGTTTTCAAAAACCACTTGAGGAAAAAAAATCTGGCCAGATGAGCTGCAAGAACTCCCGAACCAGAACTGGGAGAAAATAAATTATGCCATTCTTTTCTTGATGCCCAATTTTCTGTTCTTGTGGAGCCTGTAGCATCTTGTAGCATCTTTCAGTGTTTAATATTGTTCTTACACAAGGTGTGCACAGCCTCGGTAAACAAGTGGTCGGTCATTCAGAAATAAAAAAGCATGGTCTGTATTTCTAATCAACAATATTGACCTCAAAGATGGAGAAGGTATAAATACCCAAATAGTTCACAGATCAGAGGGCAGGTTTCTCTAAAGCTGACCAACGCTTACTTTAACTTTCGACAAAGAAAAACTTTCAACAGAACACAGCGTTTTGCGCATGCATCCGAATATGGCAACACTATGGCAAGCCGGACGTAGTTGGCTTATAGCTTCGCTACTTAGCACTCAAAGAAAAGACTAACACCACTTACGCACAGTTTTCAACACAAAAAACGTAACAATTAACTCTGACAACTCTGATTGTACACTTCAAAACCACTTACCGGTATGCACAGGTTTAGACTAAAAAAAGTAAAGATTAAATCTGACAACTCTGATTTTGCGGTTAGCCGGTAGAAGACAGATCTCTACCGTAGGCTAAATTTCTATCGTTTCTACCGTGTACCGGTTATATCGCGCATCCCTACCCCCACTGTGGCTTCACTCCACATCACCCCCACTGTGGCTTCACTCCACATCACCCCCACTCTGGCTTCACTCAGAAGAAGAAGCCTTTTCAGACTCTGTTGGAATCCTGGCAAAAACCAATGCAGGTATGTTACTGTCTTTGATTTTATACATATACCTTATAATGTTTTGCTAGTTTTTTGATACTTTGTTAAAAAAAAAAAAAAAAATGTATATATATATATAGATGTAACCCCTTGGGTTATATATATACAGTATAACTCTTTTTTCCTACACACCTTAAACATGTTCTTACATGCAATGCATTGTAGGCCTTTTTACTTTAAACAGTAATAATCGCCTTTTACTTAATCTGGCTAATGTTTTGCACTCACATATTGGAGGTTTTACACACTGTAAAAGTCCTTAACATTATAGTATGTACAAGTATTTTCAATTGGCTTAAAACACCCAGTAAATGTAGCGTTTTTGTTAGTAACTGTTATTTACCACTGCCAGTAAATGCATCGTTTCACTTGTTGCTACCCTGCTGGTCTGTCAAGGGCAAAATCAAGTTTAAGCAATTTGATTGGCTGTATGGTCTGGGGTGAGGGCGTTTAAGCAATTTGATTGGCTGTGATGCTCTGGGGGGAAAAAAGCGTTGTTGGAGGTGTGAAGGAGTTGGTGGGCAGCCGTTGATGAACAGGTTTGGATCAATACCGCTGGGACTTTTTGTTTTAGCTAAGATTGAAGCTACAAAACTTTTCCCTGGACGTTTTTGTCTGTTTTCTGGAGCCACTGAACCGGACCACGCTCAGCGTATTGCTTGGATGTGGAGCTGCGGACCCAAACCACGCTCATGAACAGGAAAGTACCGTTGGACTGAAGTTGGAGAAGTTTCATTGCCGTTAGTTCCAAACTGGTAATCCATGGTGGGGGTGAGTAACCCATTCCTCGCTGTTGTTCTGGGAGCCGCCATCTCTGGAACTGCTATTCTGAGGATGATAGCTCACTGAGTCCCTTCAGGCCTGCAACGTTTTAGAGCTAACTGACTGCTTTGTTAAGTCAAGAGACTGAAAAGTGTGGTTAATTCACTCAGCCTTGCCTGCTGATTTTTTGAGACTGAAAAGTGTGGTTAATTCATTCAGCCTTGCCTGCTGAAGTTTTGAGACTGAAAAGTGTGGTTAATTCATTCAACCTTGTTTGCTGATTTTTTGTTGTTGTTATATGTATTCTGTTTGAGGGGTTGTTTTGTACAGTTCTGAGACAGTCTGGTTGCACTAACTGTACTAAATGTTTAACTGTGCTCTAATGTGCATTGCCCTACTGACCAGTACAGTTTATTAAACTGGTATGTTTTTTCAACTTTACTATTTTTCCTATTCCTTCCGTATTTAGTATAATGTTAAATTTGCATGTCATTTAGATTTTAGCTGGATTTATCTAGTTTTGATATTGGGCTCAGTTACACACTCTATTTACAGCATAGGCTGTCACCAAATAACACACTTATTTCATATTGTGAAGTATTTCATAGAGTGTAGGTCAGAGAAACTGGGCGCTGTTCATAGGGTAAACGTGAACAGTGGTTACATAAAATGGAGGCACCGCTGGGATCATAGACCAAGTAACTGTACTACAATCAAGGCTAGAAGGACTAAAATCATACCACAATGGCTCACTCATCCCTCCCACTGCCACTGTTAGAGCTTCAGACCTGGTGCAGTGAATCAACTGTAAATCCAGCTTATGCAGTTGTCGTGAGTGGCGTTCCCATGGACACCAATATTGCTGATGTTGAAGAGTTGATGGAGACAGTTAAAGCGTTTGGCCGAGTACGTGTCCGAGCCCAAAAGTCTGCCCCGCAACTGAATACTGACATACTGCTGTGTGAGTGTCGCAGCCCAGTCGACCTAAGAAAAACACCCCCAGAAATATTCCCCCACACTG
>JBBPBX010058287.1:0-15928 GCA_038048925.1 Garcialebias charrua
ATAAAGACAACTGTTCTGGAAGAGCACATGGAAGTGGAACTTGAGGGCACTAGCTCAATGTTCATTCCTGAAGAGCTGGACCCAACTTATGATGCTGATGAATCTATCACAGATTTAACCACATCTGCAGACATGTCGTGAGTAGATGATTATCTGTTTATTGAATTTATATAATGTATATCAATTCAAATGTAAATGTCTTTTAAATTTTTATTTTCAGAAACATCACACCAACTACAATACACAATGAAAAAAATATATTGTGTATGAGACCAACATTTTAGAGTTGTTCAAGGAGTGTCCTGTGTGCAAGCACACATGTACCGTTAACAAGCGTCAACGCGGCACATTCATCTCCGTGGTGCAGAACTGCCCCCACTGTGAGTACAGTAGGACCTGGAACAGCCAGCCACTACTACGTAGCACTCCAGCAGGAAATCTTCAACTCTCAGCTGCAGTATATCTCTCTGGAGCATCATTTATAACAATACAAAAGGTATTTCAAATTTTCATACTTTTGAAATCTAATCAGAATTTAAATATCATAATCTTGTGTCAGTTTATAAAATTGACTGATTTTTTTTTGTGTGTGTGTGTGTGTGTGTGCCATCAGGTCTTCAGGGCTTTGCACCTACAACTCTTTGTTTACGAAACTTTTCGTCGACACGCAAGAACTTATATAGAACCTGCTATTATCAGCAAATGGAAGGCATCCCAGAATGACATGCTGCTCCACCTCAGCAAGGAAAATGTCATCCTTGGTGGTGACATGAGAGCAGACTCTCCAGGTTAGTTATATACTAATTAAAGGTGCTATGTGTAACTTTCAGCCGCATGAGTTTTCTCCGCAGGGTGTCTGGACTCTCCCTTAGAGATAGGGTGAGAAGCTCAGTCATCCGGGAGGGACTCGGAGTAGAGCCGCTGCTTCTCCACATCGAGAGGAGCCAGTTGAGGTGGCTCGGGCATCTGGTTAGGATGCCTCCTGGACGCCTCCCTGGTGAGGTGTTCCGGGCATGTCCCACCGGGAGGAGACCCAGAGGAAGACCCAGGACACGCTGGAGGGACTATGTTTCTCGGCTGGCCTGGGAACGCCTTGGGATTCCCCCAGAGGAGCTGCTCCAAGTGGCTGGGGAGAGGGAAGTCTGGGCCTCCCTACTTAGGCTGCTACCTCCGCGACCCGACCCCGGATAAGCGGAAGAAAAGGGATGGATGGATGGATGGATGTGTAACTTTCTGTAGAGCACAGAACTTAAGAAATATTTTCAACAGGCAAAGCATTCTGATCCCTCCCCTCTGCCCCCTTGCTCTGCTGAAATTCAAATTCAAGCTCTGGTTTTATTTGCTGGTTACAAACTCTGTTTTTATAGGCTGGTTAAGGACGGGTCACTCTGTGTTTTTAGTGTTTTTATAAATGCTGATAGAGAAGCAAGGGGACTACAGTATAGTTTTTTTCAGAGATTACTTTGTTTTACACCAGTCTGTCAGTAGATGGTGACAGAGTGAAGACATATGTTAAAAATATATTGTTAGAAAAGTTACAGACTGCACTACAAAGTTACATAGTGCAGCTTTAATATGTGATGAAGTGTGATAACAGTTTAACTCTATTTGTATACTTTTAGGTCATTCTGCAAAATTTGGAAGCTATACAATGATGAACATGAGAACCAACACTGTCATCGATATTCAATTAGTTCAGGTGAGTACAAATTAATGTCTCTGTAGGGAGATTTAAAATGCATGGACTTGCATGTGGTAATGCTTTTTAACATACTGGTGTTCTTTCAGAGCAATGAAGTTGGTGGCAGCACTAATATGGAGAAGGAGGGTCTGAAGAGAAGCCTTGCACTATTGGAAGAGCACAAATTGACTATTGACTGCATAGTCACTGACAGACATCCACAGATTCAGAAATTTCTCAGGGAAAGCCAAATCAATCAGTTTTACGATGTCTGGCACATGGAGAAAGGTACCATTGCTTTGATAACAATTCATATACATTGTGTAAACTGTTATAAAAATATGAAAAACAAAAAAACAGAACTGAAAATAAAAAAATTATAGATGGAGAGATCAATATAAAATAGTATTTTCTTATATAGGAATTTCGAAGAAGCTAGACAAGATAAGTAAGAAAAAACATTCGAGGAACTGAAGAAGTGGTTACCAGCCATTAAAAATCACATATACTGGACTGCAGCAACATCCCAAACCGGACCAGAGAGGGTGGCGAAATGGAACTCAATTCTAAACCATGTCCGGGATGTCCACGTCCATGAGGACCCTGCCTTCCCCACCTGTCTTCATGCAGTTCGAAAAAGCAAAGACAAGAAAAAATGGCTCACAGCAGGTATCTTTATCAAAAAAACTGAAAATGTAAAATTTTGAATTAAATTTTATCACAGTACTGCTATTATTTTTTTCAGCAACTCCTACATTTTACCAGCTGGAGAAACTGATCAGTACAAAAAGGGTCCTAAAGGATGTTTCCAAACTCAGCCCACACCACCAGACATCTGCATTGGAATCTTTTCACAGCGTGATCTTGAGATTTGCTCCTAAAAATGTGGTCTACCCTTTCCTTGGAATGCTTTGCAGGTAAATATTTTTATTTTTTAATATTTTACTCTGAATAAATTTTGTCACATTTTTGTTAATTTTGTTCTTATACAGACTCTACCTGGCAGCGCTTCATTTCAATGAAAATGCAGGACGAGAGCAGGCAACAACATCCTCAGGTGATCCGCGTTATCGGAGACATTTCCCCAAGTCCAAGAAGGGCGAGTGCAGAGTAAAGCCCATAAAAACAGAAGCAACGTTTGGTAAGGGTATAAAAATATTTTTATTTTAAAACTTGGCCACTTTTTATGAAATATATATATATTTTTTTAAATGACACAAAGTATGTACAAAATGAGTGAACTGACTGTTTTCTTTATACACAGGTTATGTTGATGACTTGCTGTTTCTGATTATGGGACCAGTCTTTGAAAACCCAGAACCATATCGTGTAGAGATGCTCAAAATACAAGTCCCTCCAGAACTGCCTGCTGAGTACGAACATCCAGAAATGGAAGAGGTGATCAGTAAGTTCGTGTCACGTTTCAACCGAGCGGAGGCAGGCGGAAGCCAACATACTCTCCATGGTGGACAGGATACTCCAGACGAATCCGCAGGACAACACACTGTGAGGATTTCACCTGTTTCTCATCTGATTCTCTTCTTAATTGTCCACAGGTGTCTTCCTCTTGTCTCATTAGGGATCAGTATTTAGTCTCTGTGACTTCAAATGAAGAGCAGTTGGGTTCCTGACTTCACATGGAGAAGGAGCTGGGTTGCTGCAGAGGAAAGTCCTTGCACATGACGTTAATTGAGCATTGTCCTCCCATGGTGTCATGTTCTGCTGGTCTGCTTTGAGCTTTGTCTGCACCAAGGGTCCCCTTTGGGGGCCTGGTAAGTAATTGCTGTTCCTTCAAAGTGCTACAAAGTGCAACAAAATTAAAGGTAAAAAAACCAAGTGATGAAACAAATAAAATCAATAATATTATCAACTAAGATCAAAGATAGAATCATGAGGAGGCAGAGTACAGCGCCCTTAAATTCTAGAATGGCATGTTCTTTTTGTTTATGCTATACCTTCTACAATCACAGCAAATTTGTGTTTTTCAAGCAAAACTAAAGTACAGTGGAGGTTATCAGATACAACACATACTATGCAAGTTTGGAACTGTGAATCAATTTATGATCAAAAGGATATTTTAATACTATAAATGTTATGATGACTTTGAAATCATGTTTATTTTAATAGCATGAAAGCAATCAGCACTATTGAAATATATCTCATTACAGCTGAAAGCACAGCCTGAATTCAACTTACCGTCTCAGTTCTGCTGCTTTATGAACGCGTGTTTCTTTGATCAGGCCATCTAAATATTTTCATTTCTTGATAACCAAACCAAACTATTTTCAACTAAATGCATTATTAGTTTCTTATCATCTGAAGTTTTGATTTGGTCTGCACCAAGGGTCCCCTTTGGGGGCCTGGTAAGTAATTGCTGTTCCTTCAGTGATTTATCCTGTGTGATGTTTGTGCAGTTCACTAATTGTCATTTTTGTCTTTCCGAGCCATCTGGTCATCATGCTTGTGGGTTCCTCCGTCGGCGCCGGCCGGTCCAGGTCCAGATTCCAGCTAAAACCGGCCCTGGCGTCCAGTGAGTCCAGTGAGTCCAGCTTCTGCGCGGATCGTGACACACACGAGGGGAGGACAACTCTGATCCTGCGTCCAAGATATCCCCAACACCAGCTGACAAAGCTTCTATATGCCATAAACCTATAACGACTGAAAGAAAAAAATTATTTTGTGTAATAAAAAGTGTATTTTGGAAAAATGTGGTGTTTTATTTGTTGCATTTTATACTACTATTATGCTAGACAATAATTGTTCTATGCCCATAAAAGTTGAGAAAGATTGAAATCTTTGTTGTGTTAAAAAAAATGTTGCCCTAGAGGCACTATTGAACCTTGAAAATAATGTAATTACTTCAACGGGATTTGCCTCATTAAATACAACATCAATGTTTTTATAAGAAATGCAATGTCATAAAACTTACTTTTCTATTCCTCTTACATTTAAGCCCCCATAATCTTCTCTCCATATGTTGAAGGCATTTTGTAGAGAATAGACATTTAGTCACACAGGGTCTAAACCAGGATGAAGAGTAATGCACAGAGGTGGTTCATCCAACTGCTGCAGTCGCCGTGTAACCTGTATTGAATATCATAATTTCAGTTTGTTAGAACTATTGTGTTGCTATTGTACTTAATGGTCATTAAATTATATAAATTTTGTATCAACGTTACCTGGTTAATCTCCAGACAGCATACATTTTCATCTTTTGTTGGCATGGTCCCACATTTACCACAAAAACACCTACATATAATAAAGGTGAGGTAAGTATTGTAAGTTTATTTGATGAGAAAAATAAGTTTCTTTGATATTTTTTTAAAGAAATATAATAAATTTGATAGCAAAAATTGCATTTTCAATAGCAAACATGACTTTTTGCTATCCAGTATAATGTTAAATGTGATATTTAAAATAACTTATTTCATAACAAATATAAAAACACATTAGATAACAAATATACATTTATTTTTTAACATAAATGATAAATTTAAAAGGAAAATTAAAGTATTTTAGAGATAATCAAACGTAATATTACAAAAACAATTAAATGTAACCACACATAAAGTACTTCATTGTCAATTTATAAGCAACTGTATTGTTAGATAGCCAATATAATGTTGCAAATAAAATAATGTCACACAAATAGCATTACAGTAATTTCGTATTGAAATGTTGATAACATGAGTTTTTAGTCTAAACATGAATCACCATTCAGACAACGCTTGCTGCATCCTTAATTGTTGTGCAGGTTGATCCACGTCTTCAGCCTCTGGGTCTGACTCAGGGTCAAATATATACGGCTGTAAGACGGAGCTGCTAGCACTAGCCATTTCTAAAGTTAAATGCTAACGTGAACCCTTTGGAGGGCGGAGTTTATGTAAATAGATTTTAGAAGGGCGTGCACTTCCGAGCTCATTATCATAAACCGGTCGTTTTGAGCGGAAGTGAAATTTGGCAGAATTAGAAAGGGGATATTTTATTATCTAAGAATTATTTTGTGTATAAAATTGACTGAAAATGGTCTGGATAGCACACAGATACACCACAAAAAATTATATATCCTACATTTGGTCCCCTTTAACAGATGTTTTAATAAAGTCATTAAAGTGAAAACAGGATTTCGTGATAAAGCTGGCTACATTTATGTATTTATTCACTGAAAAAAATACATATTTTTTTATGTACATACAATGTTCTAAAAAATTGATTCTACCCTCTGTCTGGGTCTGCACAGGCCTGCCGGGGCTTGGGCTCCTGGTCCTGACCTTGCATGCTCCTAGCTCCGCTAGCAACTGCAGAAGAACTTCTGAGCTGCCAACATTGCCTAATAGGCCGGGGTGGCCGGCGTAGCTCGGAGCTGGGGAGGTGACTTCAGCATTAGACCAAGGTGTTATTATTGTTTTTAAAATCTTAACAATAGGTCCAGCCACTGCTCCGGGTTTGAGTAATTGCAAATGGTGGATTACGTTGTTTGGAAAGTTTATCAAACAACCAGTGACTCCGGCCCCTGACCAATCAGTGACCAACATTGTTCCGACGTCATGTTTGGTGCCAGTTCATCCCAGTTGGAACCCAAGAGAAATGGGTCCTGAAAAAGAGGCTGGTTCTATGGAAAGTTGCGGGTGGAAAAAGCCCTGGAACCGTGATGAAGAGGAGTCAAACTGTGCTGAAGAGGAGCTATGGAAAAGGGGTATTGGTATCCTCTTTGAAAAATGTCATGACAATAAAATACTAACAGTGGTAATACATTTAATAATACATTTGACCACTTGACTATTCTATTGTTTATGTTTATGTTTATTAAATTTGTTCATTTTTTTTTTTACAAAAGAAACAATACAAGACAATCCCATAAATGATAATGTACAAAATATATAAAAATGAAAGGTAGCAGAACGAAGAATAAATCTTATTATATCTTCCCCTTTTTTTGAACAATTAGATTAAACAATAATAATCTTCAACCAACAGTACAAAATGACTAACTCTTTCTAATTTTCTAACTGATACAATACACATTAAGCTATTTCATATATATATATATATATATATAATACATAACTAATAATTAATACAATACACATTACGCTATTTCATATATATTTTTTAACACATTCGTTTTGATCATTTTCTTAAATGTAAACATTGACTTGGCATTTTTAACTACATTCTCCAAGCCATTCCATAATCTAATTCCCTGGATTGAGGTAGAACGTCCCTTCAAACTAGTTCTGAATTGTGGTTTTACAAACATCTCTGTCCCCTTAAGATTATAACAACTTTGTCTTTTAACAAAATGCATTTGGATATTTAAAGGTAATGCATTATTTTGAGCCCTATACATAACTGATAAAATATTATAGTCTACCAAATCATGGAACTTCAATAACTTCAGTTGATAAAATAATGTACTTGATGGATGACGGTAATGTTTTCTAGTGATAATTCTTACAGCTCTTTTCTGTAATACAAAAATAGGCTTTGTGATTGTTTTACACACATTCCCCCAAACATCAATACAATAGATTAAGTGTGGAACAATGATTGTGTTATACAACAAATACAGAGCTTTATCATTCAATAGGTCTCTGACTTTGTACAGTACTGCAATCGATTTAGCTATTTTTATTCTTTTTTTTTTAATTTTTTTTATAGATTTTATTTTGAGTTTTCAAAGTTAGGAACATACATATATACAGACACACAAACAGAACCCAGATGCACAAGCCAAAGTATGAAACATTACAATTAGCACATGGTGTACACACACACTACACATATTCATGAACTTATACATAGACCTGGTAAAGGGCGGCTGGTGGGAGAGACCATGGAAAAGTTTAGTCAGTTCAATCTGGTCGTCAAAAACTGATCCAGGAAGGGATTCCAATAGCGCAAGAAGGTGTCTGTAGCACCTATCCGAAGTCTCTCCATCTGTATCACTGACATCATGTCCGTAATCCACTGATGGAATGAAGGAGGAACTGAAGATTTCCAGTTTATTAAGATTAGTCTCTTAGCAACAATGAGTCCCAGTTCCAGTGGTTGTCGCATTACAGCGGGTATGGTCCCCGGCACCCGGGGGCATCCGAAGATTATAAGTCCTGGTTCAGGTTGCAAAAGAACACTATATGCCTTAGAGTACCAATCAAATATTTTTGACCATAAACCGGTTAAGGACGGACAGGACCAAAAGGCATGAGACAGTGTGCCCTCAGATATGTTACACCTGTCACATATTGGGGAAACAGAGGGGTATATCTTGTGTAATCTGACCTTTGAATAGTGTAATCGATATGTGATTTTAAACTGAATTAGCTGATGTCTGCTGTTTATTGAACAAGAACTGATTTTAGAAAGGCATCTGTTCCACCATGATTCAGGGATTGTTATCCCTAGCTCGTTTCCCCAGGCCTCCCTTATTTTTGTGGTATGTACCACGTTGCAGTCACCAAACAGATGCATTATTTTTGTAATAAGATGGCGTGACTCGGGAGGGCTCGTAAGGATCTCAAATATGCAATGCTCAAGCGGAAGAATGTCGTAGTTTTGGATATTTGACTTAATATAATGCCTGGCCTGCAAGTATCGGAAGAAGTGTGAGTGGGGCAGATTATATTTTTCTTTCAGTAGACTGAATGATGCAAATTTGTTATCAATATACATGTCCTTAATTAACACCAGCCCCTTTTCCTCCCAGTCATGATAAACTTTATCCTGCCAGGGGGGCAGGAAACTATGGTTAAAACATAATGGCGTCTGTACAGACGTCTTTGGTAATGCAAGGAAACTCCTGATTTGGTTCAGAATTCTTATTTCATGTTTTAACACAAAGCTCAGGCTTCGGTAGGTTTCAGGCTTTTCAAGGTAGGCAAACAATAGAGCTGGCAAGGAGGAGTTATTTGCCAGTTTAGATTCCATCTTGACCCACAGCGGAGCAGTAGTTGCCGGGTTACCAGCGAGCTCATGCTGCCAGAACATTAGTGCTCTGATGTTGGCAGCCCAGTAATAATGTTTAAATACATGTAGTTATTTTTATTCTTACAAAATTTATGTGTTGTTTCCATTTCAGTTTGTCATCAATGATAACACCCAAAAACTTCACCTCACTCACTCTACAAATCTCAACACCCTCAATTTTGAGTGGAACATCAACAGTTTTCTTTTTATTACTGAATATCATGTAATTAGTTTTTTCTAGATTTAATGATAATTTATTTATTTTAAACCAAGTTTGTATCTTGACAAATTCTGTCTTTATCAATTCCAACATTTGTTCTATATCTTCACCTAAACAGAAAAATGTGGTATCATCAGCAAAAAGTACACATTTAAGGAGTCCTGACACATTTACCAAGTCATTCACATATAAAATAAATAGCTTTGGTCCAAGTACAGAGCCTTGGGGAACTCCACATGTGATATTACAGAGGTCAGATCTTACATCATTTATTTGTACAAATTGTTTCCTATCTTTCAAGTAGCTAGATACCCACTGTAATGCTGGTCCTCTAATACCATATTTGTTCAATTTTTCAAGGAGAATGGTGTGATCAATAGTATCAAATGCTTTTTTTAAATCAACAAAAATACTGATACAATATTGTTTTTGATCGACAGCAGTAGTTATTTGTTCCATTAATTCCATGAGAGCCATTGATGTAGAGTTTTTTGCTCTAAACCCATACTGACTGTTGCTTAGAATATTTTGTTTATCTATAAATTGATCTAGTCTGTTCACAAATAGCTTTTCAAGAATTTTTGAAAACTGTGGTAACAAGGATACAGGTAGTCCCTGACCTACGAGCGCCCTGACCTACGAGCGTCCGACTTTACAAGATTATCATAATTAATAAAAATATGAAAAAAAAAAAAAAATATATATATATTTTTTGTGTTTAAATGTTCTTAATTTCATGTGTACAGCACTTTGTTGCAGCTGTGGTTGTTTTAAATGGCTTTATAAATAGGTAAAGTATCATTATTATTATTATTTTTTAATAATTTCATGCTTTTTTGAACAACTTCCTGCGGGAACCAGGAACCGGAAATACCGCCTCCGCCATTTTACATTCATTAGTTCCAGAGTCTCTGCACTCGGCAGCTGTTTTGGAGGACTGTTTCTCCCATAAGAGGATGCCTCATACGGATAAATTAACTGGAAACACTCCCTGAACTCTGTGAATGTCTCAGGACTGGAGCAGCAGCCGCGATCGCTCCGCCGATCGCTCCCACCGCACGAGACCAGTAGCTCATGGTATGAGCTAAGGCTAACATGCTAAAGCGGACCCCAGCACCGGAGCTGCAGCTTCGACAGCCGGCTTTGTGTGATCAGAGGTTCCTGGAGCTCGCCTCGATGTCTGACTGGAAGCAGAAGATATCGGGGGACACCCAGCTAACTTGGAATAACAAAGCCGACAGCCTTTTTGAAGCTGCAGCTTAACTGGACTGCCCGTAACTGCGCAACGGACTCGGTGATGTTGCTAATGGCGGCGCTAGCAGATGGCTTTTGGTAAGTTATTAAAACTTATTAAAACTTTTTTCTGGCTCCAAATGTATGAAGATAGCATACTAACAGTCCTTCTTGTAAAGGGTTTGGACTACATGGTGCTACAGGTCAGGAAGCCTGGGAGCTCGGACGTAACACAACGGAGGGAGGCAAACAGCTCAGCTCAAAGTAAGAAATTATTTTTTTATATTTTTTATTAATACTGTATTTTAAAGTATTTTAAAGTGTTAGGATAGTTGAAATGCTTGGTACACTGCAAAAACGTAAAATCTTACCAAGTATAATTTTCTAATTTCAAGTCAAAACCTCTTATCACACTTAATATAAGTCAAAAACATATTTCTAAGTAAGACATTACAACTTGTTTTGAGACAATGCATCTTGAAAATCTTGATAAGGCAAAAAGTCTTGAAAATATCTTGTTTTGAGTCATTTCTTATTTGAAACAAGCTTTTTTGACATTTCATTAACATTTGCAGTTGTCGTGAGGTTTGTAAAACGTGAAAAATCTTGTTTCAAGATAACAAACTAACTTGAATTAAGACAAATCTGCTTCTTTGATCAGCATGCCCACTCAAAGTATTAAACATTCTATTTTTTATACAGGTTCTGTTTAATTTTGGACAGACTCCATTGTCCTATTACAATTTCTTTAAACCAATAGTTCATTAACATTTTCTACATTGTATTTTTTTCCAAGGCTGAATACTACATAAACATACTGTGCAGTTTATATTAAAGAGACAAATAATGCAGGTTCATTTCACATATTTATTTTAACATATAATTTAACATATAATTGATTTTAATAAAATAATTATGTGGTTAGGACAGATTAAACGGCCGTGGGGCGGCCGTGGCGTAGTGGTAATGGCAGTCGTCCCCCGATCAGAAGGTTGGAGGTTCGAATACCGGTTCCCCACACCATGTGTCGTTGTGTCCCCGGGCAAGACACTTAACCCCGAGTTGCTCCCGGTAGGACTGGATGGCGCCTTGCATTGGTCTGCCGCTACCGGTGTATGAATGTGTGTATGAATGGGTGGATGGTTGGTATTGTAAAGCGCTTTGGGGCCCCTCATAGGGGGCTGGAAAACGCTATATAAATAAGCTTCATTTACCATAAACATATTTTCCTACGTTTGAGACAAGGGGAAAAAATAGTAAAAAAGGGATTTCTGGGTATGGGCTCTCTGAGGGAGGAATCAATGTTAACAAGATTAAGAATAGGTCATATGAATCTGAACAGTACTTTGTTTATTATAAGAAAACACATTAGTGGACGTTGTGACTTTTGCCAGGATACAGAGTCAGTGCAGCACGTCATTTTAGAATGTTTTAAATATTCAGATGAAAGGAAAACTCTACTTGACCAAATGAAAAAAGAAGTCAGTTTGAAGAGCGTTTTGGAATGGGGATCTAGTAAAGGTGGACGTAAATACTTTGTTTTACTTGACATCAACAGGCTTTTTATTTTTTATTTTATTTTTTATTTTATTATTATTTCAATACAGATACAGTTACAATTTTAAAAATGTGAACAAAAAGAACAAGACAAAAAAGTTCATGCTCAATAATCCAGGTATCAAATCCAATAATTCTCAATCAGGTCATCTTTTTATTTTTATTTTTTTATTTATAGAAAAAAACAAGTACAAAAAAAACTTACAATGTCAAACATGGCTCGAGACTTAAGGCATGCATAGCACAACAGAGAATAAAGGCACATAAACAAAAACAAAAATGTGTCTTGGGCAGCTTACAACAGAAATTCGTTACAGATTGTTTTAGTTTTTAAAGCTTTTGCATTAGTACAATACTTTAAAGTAGATAAGTAAGAAGAAATATAATTAGAAAACACTAAAAATCTAGGTTTTAGCAAGGAGAATTTACAGCTGTGGATGTAAAATTTGGCTAATAGTAGTATTAAATTTACAACAAAAAACTTTCTCACTTGAAATAGGTCATCTGGACAGTTTCTTTTAGAACAAGTCAACAGAAGAAGAATTGAAGTAGTTTAGGGATGGTACCATTAGATGGCGGTAATACACCGGAAGGATGTAAGCTGCCGTAAAACCTCACAGAAGAAGAAGAAGGCTCTCTCTCTCTTTTTTCTCTCTCTCTCAGCTGCGTGCGGCGCAGTATGCATGCGCAGTCTTGGACTTGCGACGGTGGCTTTTTAGGTAAGCCTACCTTTTCTCAAGTACGATAAAGTTATTTGTACAGAGTTTCTGTCGTTGTAATGCGCATTACACATTCTTATCGATGTTTAATCGTGTTTTTATAGCTCAACGTTGCTCAACGTTGCAGCTGACGTGAAATAAAAAGAAGCAGCGCCGAACAGCGCTAGCTAGGAACAGCTAACAGCGTGGATGAGCTAGTATGACGCGGTTGTGTCGACGTTAAGAGGTAACGTATTTATACAAAGTGGTTTATAATGTAGACTGAGACATGGACACAAGTTGTTGTAATGATCATACCAATATTAAATAAAAGTTTTTACGTCTTTAGTGACGTGTGTGTGTGTGTGCGAGCGCAGGCAGTAGCCGCTGTAGGATAGTGCTATGTTGCTAAATGCTAACTGGACATGTTGCTAAATGCTAACTGCACATTCTCCACCGGCGCAAAGGAAAAAAACTGAATTCCGCTACACTTGGCAATAAATTATTAAAAATATTGCAATAATACAATGGAGAGAACCCAACTCTTTTATGATTTGTTGTTGCTGTGAACATTAATACATATCTCAGTTAATAGTATGAAAACTGAATAACAATACAATTTTAAAATCAATAATGCATATAATTGTTATTGCTGGCTTGTCTCTAAATGCATGTCTCCCATCCATTCATGTACAGCTACTTTGAGACAGCAACAAAAAATGTGTTCAGTTGTTAGCTGCAGATGTGAATCTAAATTTGATTGAACTATGAAATTTCAGATATCTAAGAAACTTCTAAATTTTCAAAATTTATAAACTACCTGTAAACAATTTTACTGGTTTAAAACAATATTAATGTTAAAAAAATGCTTTGTTGTAGCCAGTGCAATTAAGAAAAAGCTAGTACTTTGTGCAATGTGTGCTCAATGCCTAGTTTAATGGTATTATTATTAAGGTTTCTTTATTGTATAACAGATACCCACCAAAACCTGAAATCACAGCAATGGCTAAAAGGATAGCTGTATTACCCCATGCTACAGGACCAAGGTCGAATTCATGGGTAAGTGAAATGCATCCAGTTAATGACCAAAGTTTTTTTATTTTGCACATTTTTATTGAGGATTTAAAAAAATGTAATTACCGGTAATGTGTTCTTAAGGTCACTGTGTTTGCGCAACTAAACCAAAGATTGCAGAATGTGAGGTCCCCTAAAAAACATCTCTTGAGTGGGAGACAATCAAAGTGGTAAAGCTGCAACTAACGATTCATTTCCTCAATAATAAATATGTCATAGCTTTAGTAGACTTAATAACATATGATGTTGGCCAGCATTTGTTGGAATTGATTAATTGGCTCATCTTTGCAGCTCTTCAAAGAGACGCCGTCTTGATGAGCACAGATGAGGCCATTTCGAGCGACTCAACAATCATTCTGGACCAGTCTACAGATGAGACTACCAGCACACCGACTCAGGCACTACTGACGAGGAGTTTGGTGAATTTAGTTTTGCATTTATTTTGTCTTGTTTTTGTTTTGTTTATCTTCCACAATCTGAATATTAACATTATGATTCATCATGCCAACAGAAATATGTCTTTGTGTTTCAGGAAAAACAGGACCTCAAAGCCCCCAGGAAAACTCTCCCTCTCCTGTCCAATTCTGATTGTGTGTTCGTCCAACTGCCTGCTCACGGTAGGAGATGTGCCCATCACATTTCCCAAAGACATTTGGTAACACTTTATAATAACTACACACTATTAAGCCTTATTTAAGCATTAATAAACATTTAATTAACAGTGAAAACATCATTAATTAAGGATGATTCACACTTAATACACTATTAATTAACACACTTGTTAACGCTTTATACATAAAGAATAATGAGTTCCAAAACCTACGTACTCAATGTTTATTCATGCTTAATAACTCATGAATTAACTATGCTATCTATATTTGTAAATGCACAAATTAATGTGCTTTCAGCACATGTATTAAATGCGTACTAATTGTTAAATAATGTTTCAATTCACTATCTATTAATCCTGCAATGCATCATTAATTAAGGCAGTTGCTAGTAGTTACCTAAGTGTATTTGTGAACCATTCTAAAGTGAAGACTATTCATGCTTTATTAAGGCTTTGTTAATGTTTCATAAATCCTAAATAGCCACAAGTTATTTTTCCCTTGTGGAAATCAGACAAAATGAATTCACTATCTATTAATCCTGCAATGCATCATTAATTAAGGCAGTTGCTAGTAGTTACCTAAGTGTATTTGTGAACCATTCTAAAGTGAAGACTATTCATGCTTTATTAAGGCTTTGTTAATGTTTCATAAATCCTAAATAGCCACAAGTTATTTTTCACTTGTGGAAATCAGACAAAAATCAAAGCAGGAGACGTGGAATACCAAAAACAGGTTTGTATTGACATTTTGTAAAACTCAGTAAAACATACATCTGTCAGTTACAGTAATGCATATGAAAATCAGTATAAAATGTTTACCCAGACTGGGTCATGAAACACTCAACCAGGTCACTAAAATGGCAAAAACTGTGTCAAAGAAAAGAAAAGTAGTGCAAAACATTTTGGTCACAAATCAAATGAGATCCTTCAAATAACACAATTCGCCGCCCGTCGGGTTAGTGTCTCCGGTTGGGCCTCGTTAGCATTTTAGCCCCCCGTTAGCTCGGTGTCGTCCCTCCAAAAAGGCTGCCCAGCTGTTTATCCGCGTTTTAACATGTTACATCGGTGTCCATCAAACATCTGAGGCTGCCAGGCAGACATGGATGCGAGCTCCCGGCCCCAGCAGGCGTCTCGGACGGCCACCAGTCGGGTCCGTTAGCATTAGCATGTTAGCTCGTGGTCCCTCCACTAAATCTTGCTGTCTGCTGCTTCACGCGTTCCACAGCGTCTTTGTCCTTGGTCTATCTGTCCCTACGCAAAACCGCCGTTCAGCTGCAGCGCATGTGTCCGCGCGGAGCAACCTCTGAACCAACAAGGTTTGGCTGTCGAAGCCGGAGCTAACCGAAGCTAAAAACATAGCCACCGGAAACTGTCGGAAACTACCGGAAATTGCGTAATTCGGCTTAAAAATAACAATAAAAAATAATTGTAATAATAATACTTTATTTATATACCCAGTTAAAACAACCACAGCTGCAACAAAGCTGAAATAAAGAACATTTAAACCTAAATTATTTTTTAAAATTATTATTATTATTATTATTTTTTTTTTTTTTAATTTTTGTCTGATTTCCACAAGTGAAAAATAACTT
This sequence comes from Garcialebias charrua, assembly GCA_038048925.1. Classification (NCBI taxonomy): domain Eukaryota; kingdom Metazoa; phylum Chordata; class Actinopteri; order Cyprinodontiformes; family Rivulidae; genus Garcialebias; species Garcialebias charrua. The sequence continues at coordinate 15,632 of JBBPBX010058287.1, forward strand.
GTGGCTATTAGCCACACGTTATTTTTCACTTGTGGAAATTGAAAAATAACTTGTGGCTAATAGCCACAAGTTATTTTTCACTTGTGGAAATCAGACAAAAATTAAAAAAAATAATAATAATAATAATAATAATTAAAAAAAAAAAATTAGGTTTAAATGTTGTTTATTTCAGCTTTGTTGCAGCTGTGGTTGTTTTAACTGGGTATATAAATAAAGTATTATTATTACAATTATTTTTTATTGTTATTTTTAAACCGAATTACGCAATTTCCGGTAGTTTCCGGTGGCTATGTTTTT
>JBBPBX010058288.1:0-14129 GCA_038048925.1 Garcialebias charrua
TCTACTTTGAATAAATAAAGCACAAAGTTAAAGGGAGTATAATTTACTCTGTGTATAGTACTAGTATCCATTCAAAGGAAATAACAGGAAAACTGCTAAAACTAGTCGTTTTTGTTGTGGGTATAACATCCTAGAAAATTCTATTTTATGTTAGTTTTGGTCAAAACTTGAAAGATCAGCTGTAGGGGGACCAAAGAGCCACAGGTTGCCGACCCCTGTGCCAGACAAAAAGGCTTAGGGTAAAAATACAGACAAACACAACATACACATTATTTAAATGATGTCATTACACTGCTTGTTACAAAGAACTGAGACCACAGACACAGGGTTATGGGTAACAAGTGCCTGGTGGCTGTTTTACCTACAGATCCCAGCGCCATCTAGCCCAAAATCTTAATGTGCAAGAATAATGCTAAACAGCTGAGCTGCTTTTATACATGTTATTACTCTCTAGGGCCACATTATTAGGGCAGCACGGTGGCACAGCTGGTAGAGCTGCTGCCTCTCAGCGAGAAGGTTGCCGGTTCAAATCCCGGTCCGGGGCCTTTCTGGGTGGAGTTTGCATGTTCTCCCCGTGCATGCGTGGGTTTCCTCCGGGTACTCCGGTTTCCTCCCACAGACCAAAAAACATGCTTGTTAGGCTGATTGGTGACTCTAAATTGACCCTAGGTGTGAGTGTGAGAGTGGATGGTTGTTTGGTGTGAGTGAGACAGGTCCCTCTTGTAAATGAGTCCCCGTGACTCAACGAGGCTAGCCTGTATAAATAAAGGTTGAATGAATGAATGAATTATAGCCAAAAATTATATCCTAAACCATGTTATTAATTCTATCTATCCATCCATCCATATATATTTATTCATCTTTTACAGACAGATACAGTAGATACAGTAGATTAGATAGATAGATAGATAGATAGATAGATAGATAGATAGATAGATAGATAGATAGATAGATAGATAGATAGATAGATAGATAGATAGATAGATAGATAGATAGATAGATAGATAGATAGATAGATAGATAGATAGATAGATAGATAGATAGATAGATAGATAGATAGATAGATAGATAGATAGATAGATAGATAGATAGATAGATAGATAGATAGATAGATAGATAGATAGATAGATAGATAGATAGATAGATAGATAGATAGATAGATAGATAGATAGATAGATAGATAGATAGATAGATAGATAGATAGATAGATAGATAGATAGATAGATAGATAGATAGATAGATAGATAGATAGATAGATAGATAGATAGATAGATAGATAGATAGATAGATAGATAGATAGATAGATAGATAGATAGATAGATAGATAGATAGATGATAGATAGATAGATAGATAGATAGATAGATAGATAGATAGATAGATAGATAGATAGATAGATAGATAGATAGATAGATAGAGAGATTGTACGTAGGTATGATAATGCGGCTGCATACCAGCCTTAGGGAAGGCATGGTCGAATTAGTTTTAAAAAGGAATGTGTTCTTTTTTATTTCTTTCCTTGTGGGTCAGTCATGGTGTGTTGTGTGTTGTGTGTCAAGCACTAAACAAATCACCAAAGGCCCTTATTCTGCCATCATTCTTGCATTTTTTAATACTGTTTTTCACCTTTAAATATGGTTCAGTTTGTTTATCTAAAACTGATTACTTCGCCTTTTGCCTTTGTGTACCACGGTACATTACAAGGACAGATACGTTTAAGAATAAGTATCTAAGCATTGAAAAATACAAAAAACAATAATTATTACTGATATGAAAAAGTTCAAAGTGTGAAAACAACCTACCAAGACAGAAGGTTTAGTGCCACAAAAGCCAAACGAGAAGGATGAAGGCAGAAGAAAGAGTGTGAAGGGATGGAAACAGCCCAGTGGAAACCATGATGTCACGATTAGTGAGGTGCGACCATCCTGCAGTCACATTGGCACCGCAAGGACGCCAAAGGATAGTACATGCACTGACATACACACTTGCATTTACAAAATCCTGCCTCTGCCTCTCTAACTGATCACAGCTGCTGCAAGAAACAACGCAGCCATTGTCAATTGTAGCCCTTTTTTGTGCGTGCAAATGCACACATTGAAAGCACATGCACACAGATCAGTGCTAAAAGATTTTGATGCTTCTTGCTCATGCAAAGCTAAGTTGACTGATAATTACTTAAAGCTGTAGTATTTGGAAAAAAATAGTTTTACACATAATTTTGTTTCTTTTTTGTTTTCCATCTTGTATTACCCTTTCCAGAATGATAACACTGACAGCTATGACCAATATCAGTAAAATACAAGGCTGTCACAAACTGCTTAAATGATGACAGTTGAAATCAAAATGGAAAACAATACTGCATATGTCTGTCATGATGAATAAAACATCTTGTTTCACACTCTTTGTGACAGATTAAATAAAGGACTGAACAAAGTCTCAGTGTATTCTTTCCATTCTATCAATAGCAAAAAAAGGCTCACATGGTGATTAAAACCAAAACTGGCACATTTGAATAGGGTTATTTCTCAGAGTCTTGGGTCTCTTGAGAGGAAGAAAAACAAGTCATCTGAAATGTGGAACAAATTGCAAAGTAACAGACTAGTGTTCTTACAAGAAGAAAAACATCTCATTTAATGGAAAAAAAAAATGGATGGAGGCATGTAAAAGGGGAGGCAGTGACAAAAGATAAGCCTTGTAAGTTTTGGTAAAACAATCAAATGATTTAAAGGCAACTAAGTCTTTATATTAACCAGACATTAGGCATGTAGGAAAACCTTTAGAACATTGATCATAAATTGTGATCCACTGATGAAAAAAAAAGTTTATTTTAGGATTAAATATCAGATTTGCAGACTTGATAGGCTGCTAACAGGACCATGTTAAGATAATCTCACTGCTAACAGAATCACTCTGCTAATCGGACCATGATGCTAACAGTAACAGTGTTGTTATAACAATATTTTTTTTTTCTTTTAATGTCTGTACTATTTTTTTGTCTGTCTAAATCAGGCCTTCTGTGATGTTCTTTGTACCGACTCATCCTACTAGCACCGTTGTGTTTGTTAGAAATATTTTATCTAGACTGTGACTCTGCATTTTCGATCTGCTCAGAGACGGATGGAAATACAATTATGACCCGGCTCTGACCGGTTTAAAGAGGGCCAGCAACTTTTTAAAAAAAAAGACTCTCCCAGGGGTTCAATATCCGTCAAGGAATAGATTTGTATTTATCTGTCATTTCTTTATTGGCTCTTTACAACACGCAGAAAGGCTTTTGTACACCGTATCATTTTTTCTGATATGTCAGCTTGTAACAGTCATATTGTTCGGTTCCTAGAGATAAGTAGGTATCACCACAAGGGGGCACCTATTCCCTTTGTTTTCCGTTGTTGTACACTTGTACAAAAAAAGTAGAACTAATTCTTCCACGTTGTTTAAGAAGATAATGCAAGTGATGATGAGGGGCAGAGCGGTAAACTAACATTATTTTCCTCATGTATGAAAATATTATGCTTAATACCGTGGAGAACTGGCGTTACACAGACAAAGTTAAATAAATTGAAAGTGTGGAATACTTCGAAAGTGTGTCCTGCTGTTTTGGGATCAGAGTGGCTAACTATCGCTGCTAACTCCTTCTCCAACCTCTGACCGCACCGTCACAATCTCACAAATGATCCAGTGAGATCACCCCTCCTTATCCACTAGATAGGATGTACTCCCAGAAGAAGGCGGAGCCTAGGCCGAATATAGTTGTAAGGCAACATGTCGGCCCCTTCTGGTCCTTAAGCGAGTTTTGAATTGTATCGAAGAGGCCCGCAATGTAAACTGTAACCTTTTCCTGCCTTCATTTAATATAATTGGTAAACTGAATTCATGTTTCTTTGATTTATTGAGATAGTGTGTTACTGCTTCTGAGGGAGTCCAAGCCTCCTGAACTGGAGTGGGACCTGGGGTCCGAGATGAGATTGAGGCCCTGACAGCTACTGACAGTTTATTATATTTATTTTGGACCTTGTAGAGTATTTATTTTTCACTTTTGGTGCTTTGTTTTGTACTTTGTTGCATGCTTTGGTATTTCAGTTTTTTTTTTTTTTTTTGGGCAAGTCGAGACGGTTCTTCTCGTCCTGTGCATTTAATTGCATTGTTAACCTTATGTTGAACTGCATAAGACAAATAAACAGTAAACTAAGCCAAACTATTTTATTGATAACAGGAAGATGCTACATGGCCTGGCACATCCTGCAAGAGTTCTATTATGAAAAATGACGTTGGCCTGAAAAGTTGGGTTAACGCTAGCTCTTCAAACTGAAAGGTGGGAAACGCAGGTCACGGACTGCTGGTGCTCCTTACGACAGCTCGCTTATTAAGACAGCGAACAGAAAGAGAGACAGTGGAGCGGAAACCAAACTGACCCTCTATCTGGAAAAAACACGCTGAGCCAACAGGCACAACAGGCAACATGAGCAAAACAAGCTGTTTCGCAATTACAGCAAAGAAAAATAAAGTGAAAAAGGATAAGACAAATCAGCGTGCAGCTCCTGAAGCCGTATATGTGTGGAGTGAAGGGAAATGAAGGGGAAAGTGAAGCCGTAATCATTATAGGTGCAATATGTTGCTCTGTAATGAATGCAATTTCATTTTTGTCACAGTTTGTGTCAGCAAGCTATGAAGTCCTAGCGTCATGCCAAAAAAGCTCCTGCTGTAGTAATGTGAAAAAGATAGCGAGGGGAAAGTCTTTGTATTTTCCATTATTTTGAAGATGAAAAAGCTGCTGTAGAGATTGAGCTGCCCGGCAATTTCGGCACCCCTCACAGGAACACGCTCATTAATACAGGAAGCTTGAATGAGTTGAAATCTCAAACCACTTTTTGGCTAACAAACAAGAGAATCACCTGAGCTCATTCTTCATTTTCTCTACAATGTAGTAATAATAAAAAATAAATGAATAAAAAAAAACAGGCTCTGGCGCAACTTCACTCAAGCCCTCGCTTTGTATCTCCCTGGTCATCCAATTCAATCAGCTTGCTAAGAGAGACAGATGAGATCACAGTTTTGACCTCTACTTGTGATCAGTCATCTCGAAGAGCCACGTACACACGCTTCAAGATAAGGGGGTCTGCTTGAGAAAGTGACATCATCATCAGCCATGGTGTCCCAGAGGTCAAGGCTGGCTGAAACCAGTCTCATCGCGTTGGAGATTATCCCGCCGAAGGGGTTATTACACACCTTATGAGGAATTGCGAAGACAAGGGTGACAACAGATAGATCCCCAGCTAGGTCATCCCACCCTCCACCTGCACTCAATCTGGACTGATGGCATAGCCCATTACTGATAGATGAATGAAGAAGATTATGGGATGCTCCATTAGTGTCACTTCATATACGTGAACGGGCTTTGTGTGAGGGACAGCATTGGGTGGTAGAATTAAAACACATTTTGAAAGATCTGCCATTTGTTACTGGTTGTAATTGTGATACAGTAGTATGAAGCCTAAACCATCTCTGAAGTACAGTTTTTACGTTTTAAATGATAACTTTGAAACCTATAATTTTCAATGCCTAAAGATATTTAAAACCTCTTAGTATTCACCCCCAAATTCCAAAAAACGCCTAAAAAATACATACCCAAATTGAATTAGAAGCTGTTCTTGAACCCTATGTACTACAAACAATTGGATGGTGTCTTTGTAAAGATAAGACTTTGAATTTTTAGTTTCAGCAGTCATATTTGTTGTATCTGTTATTATTTTTTATTCATTGAAGTGAGAGTACACAGAAATAAAGTATTTTTCTTGCCTCGCCTAAAAATATTTGTATGTGTCAAGCACATGCACACTGACACAACAAGATAGTGATTTGAATTTCATATGAGGCCAAAGACAGAAGTCTTTACTAATACAGTTTCAAATTTGAAGTCAATAGCATAAAAATTGAGGATTCTGTGCCTGTTTTTGTATGTGCAGGTCCAGGCGGAAATTTGTGAATCTAGTACTTTACAGTAAATGTGCCATACTGTGTAACACCTGTATTATGCAAACTTGAAATGTCTGAATATTTTTCTGTACTTCAACATACTTCAGGATGGCTGTCTATTCAAAGCTTACATCTGTTCCATTCATATATTTACTCTAAAAATGATAGAAATACAGTAAAATGACAGCAGGCCGCTCGTAGCTCGGGGACTACCTGTATACTGTATCTCACAAGAGGAGATATTTCACCCCCAAAGAAACTACAGCAGTGCTGCTGCATTTCAACAGCCTAAGATAAGACTCTGATAACACACACAGAGGTGTAATTATCTCCACAGGGGTTTCCTGAGCCCAGAAGCAGCCCTGCTGCGACACACAGAGCTGCGCACACAAAGGAGGAAGGAGCAGCTTTGGAGCTGATCAGTTTCTTTTTCCTTGTAAATCAAGCTGTAAAAGCTTTTATTTCATGTTCCCATCTAATGTACCCATGGCTAAAGAGCGATCAAAGTTAGAAAACGACGCCTAAACGTCAACAAACACGCACTTACCGTGTGACGCACGAAGGGCACAGCTGCCGGTCATCGCTCCTAAGTGTTTCTCAGCCCTTTCATGTAACTCAAACCATGTCATGTGACATGTCTATCGAAAGGCAATTTCATTGGCTAAAAGATTGTGATGTCAAAATTAGCTCTCATTTGATTGGCTAAGACCCACGTGGGGTACAACAGGAGGAGGGTGCAAGCTAGCTTGTTGGGTTTCTCACATTTGATTGGCTCTAGAAACTGAAAAGTTTCACCCAGTTGGTCAAAATTGGTGTCAATCAAAAGCAGACAGCCAATGGAACACTTTTAAAGCGTCAGAACTTTCAAAGCTGCCATATTTGGGAAACCACGATCTCTTTTTGAACTAACACCTGCAGCTTCGGCTGCTGCGGTACCGGGGCCGGGCCCGCGCGTGTTAAGAAACTGTTGTAGGACGATCTAAAATGAGTTGGGAAAATAATAAAAAGAAAGGATACCTTGATTAGCACTCAAACGTGTAGACGGAATGTACCTCAAACAACAGTGGAGCAAACTTGTCAATTAGATTTTGCCTAAAATGAGCACATGTTTATTCAGCATATTTTATTTTAGGTCGGTATTTGTTTTTACATTTCTGCAATGCACCATTCAAAAGTAAAACTAATGAACAAACACAAATAAAACACTAAAACACAAGGGTTCAGCTATGACAATCAATCTCCACTGTGCTTTAATTCCCAGTAGGGGTTGGGGCTAATTGCTTCGGCATGTGAAAGTGGCCATTCTGGCAATGTTAACATGTCAAGGTTAATCAGTTATGTTTTTCTGTTCATACTTGTTAAGCATTTCAGTCTACAGTACTAAGATTTGATAAAAGACATTTAAAGTACAATTGTGGCTAATGGGAAGGTTGCCCTTTTTTGCTGATATTTTGTAAAATGTTCACAATATTTTCATTTGGTGCCATCGTTAAGGTCAATAAAATCCTTGTGTCATTGTTAATTATGCTTTAGGCTGTCTGCATTAAATCCCATTTACCGTAAGTCATCAAGATGTTTCATGAAAAGCCAATATACTTTAAAAAAATCTTCCATAGTCATTTAATTTTCCAACAGCTCGTGTACTACAGTAAATACTTTTGAAACGGTGAAATAGAAACTTAAGAATTGCAAATACTGTATATAAGTAACGCCAGCTTGATTTAGGTTGTAAACATGCAGTGGTTGGACTTCATTATCTGCTGGACTGCTTCTCAATGTCACTGTGATGGGAATATATGTATTGATCTGCTTCCTGACACTAACCATATGAATAACCTTTATAACTAGTTTTATTACGACAAGGTCATTGTGAATGACATTACAATGTTTTGTTTAATATTAATGCTTTGGTATCACAGTTTGTGAGGTGATGGGGGCAGCTGGCTACACACATTATCACATCCCTCCATAATAAACCTTGAAAACGTTTTCCTTTATGTTGAACTGAGCCGCCTGGGTTCGGTTCTGAAACCACTAGGACAAGACAAAGGGGAGTGGCAGGCATTGATGAGTTTTTTTTATTCTACGGGTCAGAGCCTCAGATAGGACATAGCATTAATATGTTCTGTAATGGGCTCTGTTAGTAGATTTGTTGCCTCTCAGTGAGAAGGTCGCTGGTTCAATCCCAACGTGGGAGCTGTCTGGATGGAGTTTGTGTTCTTGCTGTGCATGCATCGGTTTTCCTCGGGTACTCTGGTTTCCTCCCACAAACCAAAAACATGTATGTTAGGCTGATTGGTAACAATAGGTTTGAGTGAGAGAAATAATGGTTGTTTGTCTCTATGTGTCCCTGTGATGGACTTGCAACCTCTCACACAGTGACTGCTGGACATGGACACCAGTGACCCCCCCACAACCCGAAAAGGAAGAGGCGAGCAAAGATAATGAATGGATGGACGTTCTGTACTTGTAATGCTTTGACATTATGTAAATCTGACTGTTTTACAAAGCTTTGTAATGAATATGATCAAACTACACCTGATTGTTTGTGAGGCAGACTTTGCTTTATGACAATCACCCTAAAATAAAGCCACATGCATGAATTAACTCACAAAGGTGCACACAAACACCAAACGTGTACCAGATGATGCCGGTGCAGACATAATACGCTGGAGACACGGACCGTGACTCCCTAATGTCTCCATGCTTTTACTACAAGCAGTCTGTCCATTCCTATGTTGACCTGAGGATATACTGGTGTGTCAGGAAAGGTCTCATGCTTCTTTCTTGTCTCCTCATCCTATTCCCCAGCTCAAAGTATAATTTACCCCTGTGGACCCAGTGGGAAGGTGACTGACCTCTGTTGAAATAATGTCAGTCATTTCCACCTCATCTGGTGGCTAATGGTGCCTACAGGACTGGCTGATGTAGAAATGTAGAAATATTTTAAGGGTCACAAAGTACTTTCTATGACCAGCTGTGTTCAAGAAACTACGTATAATGCACATTAGTCTTAAATGTATTTGTGCATTTATTTATATTTACACTTCAAGATCATACTGTCAATGATCGGTGAACTTCCTTCAGAGCACATCATTCAACTTTTATAGTACACTGAAATTAATTTATGGTTTAAGTGGGTTTAATATTTGACATGAGTTCAGTTCTGTCTATGGGTAAAGCTTTAAATGGCTTGTGGGAAATGAAGTTTGCTAACCGGCACTCGCTCCTTTTAGCCTACAGTGACCTGTGATCGGTAGGGAACTGGCAGTGTTTTAGACCTTAACACAGCAGTTATAACTGCTGGAATCTACCAACACGTCTCACTTATCCACTTTTCCTCTGCTTCATAAGTTTTATTAATTTAGTTTTTTATTAGTTTTTCCATCTCTCTTTCAACACTGTGCTTTTTTCTCTCTCTTGCTGGGCTTGCTTTGTCACATGAGCTCCAGCACCAGCATCAACCTTTTTCTCTCTCCTCTCTTATGGCTTTGCTGCTCTAACTTACTTCGTCTGTCTTATCCATCAGTCTGCTTTTAACCTGTTCCACTTACTTTCCTCTCCACCGTCTTCATCTTTATTCCTCTCTCCTGCTTAGCGCGGCTGAGTGACAATGCAGTCAAAGTCTAAACGCTACAAGTGGACACTAAGCACCACAAGCACCAACCAAAGAATAAGCAGAGTTTGTGTGTAGGGTTGAGCCATACCACAGTAATAGTTTGTAATTAAATGAATTGGTGTTAAAGACTCAAGCGCTGGACTCAAAATATAGGAGGCACATTGCTGAAACAAAGGGTCAGTTGCCACAACAAGGAAATCCAGAGACAAGAACTAAGCAAGCACGAGTATACAGGTGAGTGAGTTTACTAAACAGATGCAGGTGGAACAATCACCAAATCCAAACCAGGTGAGCATAGAGATATAAATACAATACTACCGGTCTTTAATACAATTATACACATTGCTCATACCATGACCAATGCAACATATTCTCACATTAACCTGTTACATTTTAAGACATCAGATTTCTTAAACTATATGTAATGTCAACTCCTTCAAATTAATTTAGCCAAATCCATCATAACCATAACAAATCACTTTTTTTTTCTTTCTTATGACCACATTTTTGTGGCTTTATGAAGGACTGGCAACCCGTCTAAGGTGTAAACGGTCTATCGCCCAGTGACCACTGGACATAGGCAGCAGCTTCCTTCAATCATACAAGGATAAAAAATGGTTGACTGAGTGACGGACGGATGGATGGATTGATAGACAGATGGACTTTCTCAATAGTGCACCAACCAATAGAGTGATGGCTAAAGAAGAGAAGGCAGCACAGGAAAAAATAAATCAAGGAAACAAATGTTCAGTTGTCATAAGTACACTTTGATATTTCTTGTTCAGCACTGTACAAAGGTTAGCAAGCTTGCTGCTAAATTTATTCAAAGGTCCTAAAATTGTCTAAAAATGCATGCTTATGGTTAGCAATTCTAAAAAAAAAACATATACAGGGGTAGCATTTAGGGAGTTTATAGACATCACAAATGACACAAAATGTTTTATTTTTTATTTTTGTCATTTACAACAGTATTTACGGAAGCGTATTGCATTCAACCATGAAAATATTTTTTTGGAGCTTATGTAGTAAAAACGTGATAATTATGTAGTAAAAACGTGATAATTATGTAGTAAAAACGTGATACTAAGTAGTAAAAACGTGATACTATGTAGTAATAACGTGATACTATGTAGTAAAAACGTGATACTATGTAGTAAAAACGTGATAATTATGTAGTAAAAACGTGATACTAAGTAGTAATAACGTGATACTATGTAGTAAAAACGTGATACTATGTAGTAAAAACGTGATAATTATGTAGTAAAAACGTGATACTAAGTAGTAAAAACGTGATACTATGTAGTGAAAACGTGATACTATGTAGTGAAAACGTGATAATTATGTAGTTAAAACGTGATAATTATGTAGTTAAAACGTGATACTATGTAGTGAAAACGTGATACTTATGTAGTTAAAATGCGATACTAATTCAGGAGGAGCGTTTCCTTTAAAGCTCCACTGACATGTTCTTTTAACTTTTCAAAAAATGGCACAACATATATAAATATTAAGATAGACCTCTGACCGTTTTTGCTAAAATAATGTTAAATGAATGAAAATTTCTCTCAAAATAGTTTAAAATTAGCGCCGTTTTTTTAGACCGTAAATCCGGATCTTCCGGTCACGTGTCAGCATTCCTGTTTGTGACGTCACGTCCGATACTGAACTCTGCTCAAACGACAAAAATATAGACGCATCCGTCGAATTTAGCCATTTAAAACTACATTATAGCGAAGCCAAATCGCTATAATGTAGTTTTAAATGGCTAAATTCGACGGATGCGTCTATATTTTTGTCGTTTGAGCAGAGTTCAGTATCGGACGTGACGTCACAAACAGGAATGCTGACACGTGACCGGAAGATCCGGATTTACGGTCTAAAAAAACGGCGCTAATTTTAAACTATTTTGAGAGAAATTTTCATTCATTTAACATTATTTTAGCAAAAACGGTCAGAGGTCTATCTTAATATTTATATATGTTGTGCCATTTTTTGAAAAGTTAAAAGAACATGTCAGTGGAGCTTTAAATACAGTAGACCTGCAGACTTCCATATATGTCAGATAGGACAATGGGTAACACCGCTGCCTTTCACGCAGATGACCCAGGTTTGATTCCGACCTGGTCTGAATGATTTTTTTTTCTTCTTTGGATTATTTATATAATAATATTTATGCTGAAAATACTTTGCTTATCAGCGTGATTGGGGTGTAATGTGGTTAAGTAACGTCTTAATTTATTAGGCTTCATGCTGTCCGCTGCTAATATTTTAAGACATAACAGACACACCGGTCTTTCCTCATCTCCCACCTTCGTCACAGTGAAGCCAAGCGCTAAATACGCTTCGTCATATTTCCACGTCTTAGCTTTCTGGGGACCAGGGGCCTCATGTATCAACCGTGCATGCGCACAAAAACCTTGCGTGCGTTACTATCCACGCAAAACCCCGTATGTATCAAAACTGAACTGAACGTGAATATGTGCGCATCCAGGTACATTTCCACGCCAGCCCCAGAGCACGCGTACGCACGTTTCTGTGGTTCTTGTTCCTTTGGCGACACTTACAGGTGATTCAGAGAAACTGAAGCCCCACAGTCTGTGGTTGACTTTAAGAGCGGCTTGAAGACCTTTCTTTTCAACCGAGCATACTCTACTCCTCATGATTCTACTTTTGATCATAGCTGATACTGTTGTTGATTTTAATTGTTTATTAAATGTTTTATTGACATTTAATTCTGTTGCACCTTGTAGCACTTTGAGATTTTCATTAATGAAAAGTGCGTTATAAATTGAATTCATTATTATTATTATTATTATTATTATTATTATTATTATTAACTGTTCATGATGTGAAAATGATTAATATTCCCATCAAACACACGATTAACAAGTATTACATCCACATGACGCAGTTAAATAAAGCACGCGCAAAGTTGTGCCAAAAATAAATTTAACAGGAACGGATTCATTCAGCCTTACTGGAGGATATAATAAATACGTAGTGTAACACGCAGAGCATTTATTTATAAACAGATATAATTTTCTGATCTAGGATATGGCTTATCAGCCGTTTCCAGAAATAATCATTTTTCAGTTTGGCACTGCTGCGCTCTGGAGCAACACAGGAGCCGTGCATCACGCACATCAGAAGCAGCGATCAAACTGTTCCCGAGCTATGAGGGAGCTGCAGGCCGATCAGGGCTGTCCAGTCCACACAAAGCCTGATCAATGGAATGTCTCATCCATATGATTCCAAAGGCTGAGTGGTCGCGCTTTGGAGCGCGCGCGCACCCTCGCCGGTTACACGGCAGCTGGAGGTGATTCATGATCTGCGTTTATTGTAGATTTCTCCAAAATGACACGTGAAAGTACACCATATATAACTTGTTGGAGAGTAAAGGCTTCACAGACAAACAGATTGCGCACAAGGCTGTGGCGCGCGCAGCGTTTGGAGACTCCAACATCACGTCATGTCATGAAAACTCTCCACTGAGACGCACAGACCCGTTTCTTCATGTCATCTATTAAATAAACAAAGATCTATGTTCTACCAAACATCTAAGTTCCTCTGTGTTTACAGTAATTATGGTAATAAACTCGTGCGCAAAGTTAATATTTTCACTCAGAATGAATGGATGAGCCGTTGCGCACCAAAGCAGGGTGCGCGCACACACAAATACCGACACACAATCACTCGTTCTTTGCGTGATGAACACATTTTATTACTATTCTTACTTAGGATTATTTTCCTCACTCATATTATATTAAATTCATTATTTTCCTGAATCTAGAAATCATTTCTGATCGCGCAGGGATCAAACAAACATGTCCTTCACACATGCAGGAAGTAATTTGCATCTGTTTAACATATGTAAATGAAGGCGTGTCAGGGGAGGTGTCTCACGTGCGCTCAGTTCCACGTTAATTGTGATGTACAAAAGGAATGTGCGTGGATTCCGGTGTACGCACAGTTTGATACATCTGGATTTTTTTGTGCGTACACACTTTTCTGGATTTGACCGTACGTCACTTTTCAGTAGGAAATCCACGCAAGTCTTTGTACATGAGGCCCCTGCTTTCTCAATATCTTCGTCTGTCTTCGCCTTTCTTTTCATCCCTGTTAAATATTTCTCCATGCTGTATCTTCGCTGCACTTTCTAAACTTCTCATGCGCTGCTGTGCTGTGGCTTCTTACTCTGTGAAAAAACTATTCTGCGCGCTCAGTCTGACAATAACAGCGCCACTGCCCCTACTGGCGCGGATGTGTAATTACACTTACCATTTCATACAGTTCAATATTATTAAAATGTAAACACTCAACAACACAGCAACATGAACAGATCAGCAGCAACTTCGTGATTATTCACAGCAATGATTACCCTTAGTTGACCTACATGTTTACAAGCGTACTGCTTCTTGGGAGACCTTCACAAGATGTTCCTGCCCGCCAATCGGATGTGGGCCCCATATGGAATATGGATTCCATATCCACAGATCAGTTGCTGCTGATCTGTTCATGTTGCTATGTTCGTTCGTGCTC
>JBBPBX010058289.1:0-22150 GCA_038048925.1 Garcialebias charrua
ATCAAAATGGCTGCTTCACCTAATGTATGTTAGAGATGGTCCATAGCTACAACCTCACCAAATTTCAGCTCTCTATGAATAAAGATGGCTGAGTTAAAGCCATTTGAAAGTAACATTGGCAGCCATCAGCTGAAATTGGTCAAAAACAGCTGAACAACAGCTAAAACAAGCAGAAAATATCTTAAATTACCAGAAGGAAGTTGGTAGAACATGGTTTTGCTGAATTAGGCTGAAAAAAGTTGGATTGATTAAAAAAAATTGTTGAAATAGCTGAAAAAGCTGAAATTTGCATAAACAGCTAAATAGTAGCTAAAATAGCAAAAATATCTTAATCTTTCAAAAATTTGCTGAAAGGAGCATAATGATCATAAGTCAGTATAAGTACAACAATGTTGAAGTAAGCTGCATTAAGCTGAAAAGATCGCAAAGTCGTTGTAGAAACAGTTGAAATTAGCTGAAAGTAGCCGAAATATTTTTAAAAAATGTACAAGGTAGCTGAAGGAAGTTGAGTTGGTCCAAAATGTGAAAGGAGTAGTGAAATATTGTAATGAGTTCCAAAGATATCAAGGATGTAAAATGAGCTCATTGAGTTCATTTGAGCTCCATTCATTTTCAATGGGAAAAAAATGGCCGAAAAGGCTGAATATTTCAAAAAGCTAAAGTTGCACCAATACCAAAAGTCATAGCCATCATGTCCTGAATGAGCTGAACATTTTGATATATGAATTGTTGAAATAGCACAAAAACTGTAGGAGGAGTAGCGTGCCAAAAAACGTACGGAATCAGGATAGTAACAGATGTAATTGTAACACTAGATTGCATTTCCTGAGAAAATGCATGTGTGAATGCCAAAATGGCCGTTATGACTTGAATGTTTAATCAAAATGGCCGCTTTACCTAATGTGCTTATTAAATCAAAATGGCTAACTTGTCTACTTAAATTGTAGAACCAAAATGGTAACAATACATGCATTGACTTACTTCGCAAGGCAATTAACTGCCTTGTATATTGAACCAAAATGGCCACTTCACCTAATTTGCATATTCAATCAAAATGGCCGCTTCACCTAATGCATGATAAAGAATGTCCATAGCTACAACCTCACCAAATTTCGGCTCTCTATGAATAAATATGGCTGATTTAAAGCCATTTGAAAGTAGCATTGGTGGCCATCTTGGATTTTACAGTATTTTTTATGTTTTGCTTTGTCGGCCATCTTGGATTTTTGATTTTGATTCCGTACATGATAGAGGATTCCCTCAGCTACAACCTCACCAAATTTCGGCTCTCTATGTATAATGATGGCTGAGCTAAAGCCATTTAAAGTAGCGTTGGCGGCCATCTTGGATTTTACAGTATTTTTAATGTTTTGCTTTGTCGGCCATCTTGTATTTTTGATTTGGATTCCGTACATGATAGAGGATTCTCTCAGCTACAACCTCACCAAATTTCAGCTCTCTATGAATAAAGATGGCTGAGTTAAAGCCATTTGAATGTAGCGTTGGCAGCCATCTTGGATTTTTACAGTTTTTTAATGTTTTACTTTGTCGGCCATCTTGGATTTTTGATTTGGATTCCGTACATGATAGATAATGTCCTCAGCTACAACCTCACCAAATTTCGACTCTCTGTGTATAATGACGGCTGAGTTAAAGCCATTTGAAAGTAGCGTTGGCGGCCATCTTGGATTTTTGATTTTGATATTGCATTTGATAGGAAACATTCTCAGCTATCACTACACCAAGTTTCAGCTCAATATCACTAAAATTGACCATTTTATGGTATTTTTACTTTTTTGCATTGTCGGCCATCTTGGATTTTTTTTTTGGATTCCGTACATGATAGATAATGTCCTCAGCTACAACCTCACCAAATTTCAGCTCTCTATGTATAAAGATGGTCGAGTTATAACCATTTGAAAGTAGCGTTGGCGGCCATCAGCTGAAATTGGTCAAAAACAGCTGAATATTATCTAAAATAGCAGAAATAAGCTTAAATTAGCAGCAGGAATTAGTAAGAGCTTAATTGGGAATAATCTGAAACATCTTAAACAATCTGAAATCTGAAATAATCTGAAATAAGCAAAAAAAGTTGAAATTATCTGAAAAAAGCTTAAGATATCATAAACAGCTGAATACTATCTAAAATAGCAGAAATAAGCTTAAATTATCTGAAGTAATTAGAAATAGCATAATTGTGAATAATCTGAAATATCTGAAACAATCTGAAATCTGAAAAAATCTGAACTAAGCAGAAATAAGCAAAATAAAGTTGAAATTATCTGAAAAAAGCTAAAGATAGCAAAAACAGCTGAATATTATCTGAAATAGCAGAAATAAGCTTAACTGTGTTAGAAATTAGTAGAGAGAGTGCAGTTTTGCAGAATTAGGATGGAAAAAGTTGAAATGAGTTCAAATAATGTGGAATTTGTTGAAACAAGCCTAAATTAGCATAAAAACAGCTTAATAGTAGCTAAAATAGCAGAAGAAGCTGAAACTAGCAGAAATAAGCACAAAGCAGCATAATCTGAATAATCTAAAATATCTGAAACTATCTGAAATCTGAAAAAATCTGAACTAAGCAGAAATAAGCAAAATAAAGTTGAAATTATCTGAAAAAAGCTTAAGATAGCAAAAACAGCTGAATATTATCTGAAATAGCAGAAAGAAGCTTAAATGTCTTAGAACTTAGTAGAGAGAGTACATTTTTGCAGAATTTGGCTGGAAAAAGTTGAAATGAGTTCAAATAATGTGGAATGTGTTGAAACAAGCCTAAATTAGCATAAAAACAGCTTAATAGTAGCTAAAATAGCAGAAGAAGCTGAAACTAGCAGAAATAAACACAAAGCAGAAGAATATGAAGTATCTGAAACAATCTGAAATTGAAAAAAATCTGAAATAAGTAGAAATAAGCAAAATAAAGTTGAAAATATATGAATAAAGCTGAAATTGGCCAAAAACAGCTGAACAACAGCTAAAACAAGCAGAAACAATCTTAAATTACCAGAAGGAAGTTGGTAGAGCATGGTTTTGCTGAATTAGGCTGAAAAAAGTTGGATTGATTAAAAAAAATTGTTGAAATAGCTGAAAAAGCTGAAATTATCATAAAACAGCTAAATAGTAGCTAAAATAGCTAAAATATCTTAATCTTTCAAAAATTATCTGAAAGGAGCATAATGATCTGAAATTAGCAGAAATAAGTCAGTAGAAGTACAAAAATGTTGAAGTAAGCTGCATAAAGCTGAAAAGAGTGCAAAGCAGTTGAAAAAACAGCTGAAATTAGCTGAAAGTAGCTGAAATATTTTTTAAAAAATGTACAAGGTAGCTGAAGGAAGCTAAGCTGGTCCAAAATGTGAAAGGAGTAGTGAAATATTCTAAAGAGTTCCAAAGATATCAAGGATGAAAAATTAGCTCCATTCATTTTCAATGGGGAAGAAAATGGCCGAAAAGGCTAAATAATTCAAAAAGCTAAAGTTGCACCAATACCAAAAGTCATAGCCATCATGTCCTGAATGAGCTGAACATTTTGATATATGAATTGTTGCAATAGCACAAAAACTGTAGGAGGAGTAGCGTGCCGAAAAACGTACGGAATCAGGATAGTAACCGGAAGACAATCTCTATAGTGTGAATGCCTTGTTGGCATTCACACAACTAGATTGCATTTCCTGAGAAAATGCATGTGTGAATGCCAAAATGGCCGCTTCACCCAACTTGCATGTTCAATCAAAATGGCCGCTTTACCTAATGTGCTTATTAAATCAAAATGGCTAACTTGTCTACTTAAATTGTAGAACCAAAATGGTAACAATACATGCATTGACTTACTTCGCAAGGCAATTAACTGCCTTGTATATTGAACCAAAATGGCCACTTCACCTAATTTGCATATTCAATCAAAATGGCCGTTTCACCTAATGCATGATAAAGAATGTCCATAGCTACAACCTCACCAAATTTCGGCTCTCTATGAATAAATATGGCTGATTTAAAGCCATTTGAAAGTAGCGTTGGTGGCCATCTTGGATTTTACAGTATTTTTAATGTTTTGCTTTGTCGGCCATCTTGGATTTTTGATTTGGATTCCGTACATGATAGAGGATTCCCTCAGCTACAACCTCACCAAATTTCGGCTCTCTATGTATAATGATGGCTGAGTTAAAGCCATTTGAAAGTAGCGTTGGCGGCCATCTTGGATTTTACAGTATTTTTAATGTTTTGCTTTGTCGGCCATCTTGGATTTTTGATTTGGATTCCGTACATGATAGAGGATTCCCTCAGCTACAACCTCATCAAATTTTAGCTCTCTATGAATAAAGATGGCTGAGTTAAAGCCATTTGAATGTAGCGTTGGCAGCCATCTTGGATTTTTACAGTTTTTTAATGTTTTACTTTGTCGGCCATCTTGGATTTTTGATTTGGATTCCGTACATGATAGATAATGTCCTCGGCTACAACCTCACCAAATTTCGGCTCTCTATGTATAATGATGGCTGAGTTAAAGCCATTTGAAAGTAGCGTTGGCGGCCATCTTGGATTTTTGATTTTGATATAGCATTTGATAGGAAACATTCTCAGCTATCACTACACCAAGTTTCAGCTCAATATCACTAAAATTGACCATTTTATGGTATTTTTACTTTTTTGCATTGTCGGCCATCTTGGATTTTTTTTTTGGATTCAATACATGATAGATAATGTCCTCAGCTACAACCTCACCAAATTTCAGCTCTCTATGTATAAAGATGGTCGAGTTATAACCATTTGAAAGTAGCGTTGGCGGCCATCAGCTGAAATTGAACAAAAACAGCTAAATATTATCTAATATATCAGAAATAAGCTTAAATCAGAAGAAGCAATTAGTAAGAGCCTAATTGGGAATAATCTGAAACATCTTAAACAATCTGAAATCTGAAATAATCTGAAATAAGCAAAAAAAGTGGAAATTATCTGAAAAAAGCTTAAGATAGCATAAACAGCTGAATATTATCTAAAGTAGCAGAAATAAGCATCAATTATCTGAAGTAATTAGAAATAGCATAATTGTGAATAATCTGAAATATCTGAAACAATCTGAAATCTGAAAAAATCTGAACTAAGCAGAAATAAGCAAAATAAAATTGAAATTATCTGAAAAAAGCTTAAGATAGCAAAAACAGCTGAATATTATCTGAAATAGCAGAAAGAAGCTTAAAAGTCTTAGAAATTAGTAGAGAGAGTACAGTTTTGCAGAATTATGCTGGAAAAAGTTGAAATGAGTTCAAATAATGTGGAATTTGTTGAAACAAGCCTAAATTAGCATTAAAACAGCTTAATAGTAGCTAAAATAGCAGAAGAAGCTGAAACTAGCAGAAATAAGCACAAAGCAGCATCATCTGAATAATCTAAAATATCTGAAACAATCTGAAATCTGAAAAAATCTGAACTAAGCAGAAATAAGCAAAAAAAGTGGAAATTATCTGAAAAAAGCTTAAGATAGCATAAACAGCTGAATATTATCTAAAATAGCAGAAATAAGCTTAAATTATCTGAACTAATTAGAAATAGCATAATTGTGAATAATCTGAAATATCTGAAACAATCTGAAATCTGAAAAAATCTGAACTAAGCAGAAATAAGCAAAATAAAGTTGAAATTATCTGAAAAAAGCTTAAGATAGCAAAAACAGCTGAATATTATCTGAAATAGCAGAAAGAAGCTTAAATGTCTTAGAAATTAGTAGAGAGAGTACATTTTTGCAGAATTTGGCTGGAAAAAGTTGAAATGAGTTCAAATAATGTGGAATGTGTTGAAACAAGCCTAAATTAGCATAAAAACAGCTTAATAGTAGCTAAAATAGCAGAAGAAGCTGAAACTAGCAGAAATAAGCACAAAGCAGCATAATATGAAGTATCTGAAACAATCTGAAATTGAAAAAAATCTGAAATAAGTAGAAATAAGCAAAATAAAGTTGAAAATATCTGAATAAAGCTGAAATTGGCCAAAAACAGCTGAACAACAGCTAAAACAAGCAGAAACAATCTTAAATTACCAGAAGGAAGTTGGTAGAGCATGGTTTTGCTGAATTAGGCTGAAAAAAGTTGGATTGATTAAAAAAAATTGTTGAAATAGCTGAAAAAGCTGAAATTATCATAAAACAGCTAAATAGTAGCTAAAATAGCTAAAATATCCCAATCTTTCAAAAATTATCTGAAAGGAGCATAATGATCTGAAATTAGCAGAAATAAGTCAGTAGAAGTACAAAAATGTTGAAGTAGGTTGCATTAAGATGAAAAGAGTGCAAAGCAGTTTAAGAAACAGCTAAAATTAGCTGAAAGAAGCTGAATTTTTAAAAAAAATGTACAAGGTAGCTGAAGTAAGCTGAGCTGGTCCAAAATGTGAAAGAAGTAGTGAAATATTGTAACGAGTTCCAAAGATATCAAGGATGTAAAATGAGCTCCATTCATTTTCAATGGGAAAAAAATGGCCGAAAAAGCTAAATATTTCAAAAAGCTAAAGTTGCACCAATACCAAAAGTCATAGCCGGAGTGTCCTAAATGAGCTGAACATTTTGATATATGAATTGTTGAAATAGCACAAAAACTGTAGGAGGAGTAGCGTGCCAAAAAACGTACGGAAACAGATAGTAACCGGAATAATAATAATAAATATAAACACAATCACTATAGTGTGAATGCCTATGTGGCATTCACACAACTAGATTGCATTTCCTGAGAAAATGCATGTGTGAATGCCAAAATGGCCGCTTCACCCAACTTGCATGTTCAATCAAAATGGCCGCTTTACCTAATGTGCTTATTAAATCAAAATGGCTAACTTGTCTACTTAAATTGTAGAACCAAAATGGTAACAATACATGCATTGACTTACTTCGCAAGGCAATTAACTGCCTTGTATATTGAACCAAAATGGCCACTTCACCTAATTTGCATATTCAATCAAAATGGCCGTTTCACCTAATGCATGATAAAGAATGTCCATAGCTACAACCTCACCAAATTTCGGCTCTCTATGAATAAATATGGCTGATTTAAAGCCATTTGAAAGTAGCGTTGGTGGCCATCTTGGATTTTACAGTATTTTTAACGTTTTGCTTTGTCGGCCATCTTGGATTTTTGATTTGGATTCCGTACATGATAGAGGATTCCCTCAGCTACAACCTCACCAAATTTCGGCTCTCTATGTATAATGATGGCTGAGTTAAAGCCATTTGAAAGTAGCGTTGGTGGCCATCTTGGATTTTACAGTATTTTTAATGTTTTGCTTTGTCGGCCATCTTGGATTTTTGATTTGGATTCCGTACATGATAGAGGATTCCCTCAGCTACAACCTCACCAAATTTCAGCTCTCTATGAATAAAGATGGCTGAGTTAAAGCCATTTGAATGTAGCGTTGGCGGCCATCTTGGATTTTTACAGTTTTTTAATGTTTTACTTTGTCGGCCATCTTGGATTTTTGATTTGGATTCCGTACATGATAGATAATGTCCTCAGCTACAACCTCACCAAATTTCGGCTCTCTATGTATAATGATGGCTGAGTTAAAGCCATTTGAAAGTAGCGTTGGCGGCCATCTTGGATTTTTGATTTTGATATAGCATTTGATAGGAAACATTCTCAGCTATCACTACACCAAGTTTCAGCTCAATATCACTAAAATTGACCATTTTATGGTATTTTTACTTTTTTGCATTGTCGGCCATCTTGGATTTTTTTTTTGGATTCCGTACATGATAGATAATGTCCTCAGCTACAACCTCACCAAATTTCAGCTCTCTATGTATAAAGATGGTCGAGTTATAACCATTTGAAAGTAGCGTTGGCGGCCATCAGCTGAAATTGGTCAAAAACAGCTGAATATTATCTAATATAGCAGAAATAAGCTTAAATTAGCAGCAGGATTTAGTAAGAGATTAATTGGGAATAATCTGAAACATCTTAAACAATCTGAAATCTGAAATAATCTGAAATAAGCAAAAAAAGTGGAAATTATCTGAAAAGAGCTAAAGATAGCATAAACAGCTGAATATTATCTAAAATAGCAGAAATAAGCTTAAATTATCTGAAGTAATTAGAAATAGCATAATTGTGAATAATCTGAAATATCTGAAACAATCTGAAATCTGAAAAAATCTGAACTAAGCAGAAATAAGCAAAATAAAATTGAAATTATCTGAAAAAAGCTTAAGATAGCAAAAACAGCTGAATATTATCTGAAATAGCAGAAAGAAGCTTAAAAGTCTTAGAAATTAGTAGAGAGAGTACAGTTTTGCAGAATTATGCTGGAAAAAGTTGAAATGAGTTCAAATAATGTAAAATTTGTTGAAACAAGCCTAAATTAGCATTAAAACAGCTTAATAGTAGCTAAAATATCAGAAGAAGCTGAAACTAGCAGAAATAAGCATAAAGCAGCATCATCTGAATAATGTAAAATATCTGAAACAATCTGAAATCTGAAAACATCTGAACTAAGCAAAAATAAGCAAAATAAAGTTGAAATTATCTGAAAAAAGCTTAAGATAGCAAAAACAGCTGAATATTATCTGAAATAGCAGAAAGAAGCTTAAATGTCTTAGAAATTAGTAGAGAGAGTAAATTTTTGTAGAATTAGGCTGGAAAAAGTTGAAATGAGTTCAAATAATGTAAAATGTGTTGAAACAAGCCTAAATTAGCATAAAAACAGCTTAATAGTAGCTAAAATAGCAGAAGAAGCTGAAACTAGCAGAAATAAGCACAAAGCAGCATAATATGAAGTATCTGAAACAATCTGAAATTGAAAAAAATCTGAAATAAGTAGAAATAAGCAAAATAAAGTTGAAAATATCTGAATAAAGCTGAAATTGGCCAAAAACAGCTGAACAACAGCTAAAACAAGCAGAAACAATCTTAAATTACCAGAAAGAAGTTGGTAGAGCATGGTTTTGCTGAATTAGGCTGAAAAAAGTTGGATTGATTAAAAAAAATTGTTGAAATAGCTGAAAAAGCTGAAATTTGCATAAAACAGCTAAATAGTAGCTAAAATAAGCAGAAATAATCTGAAATTACCAGAAGGAAGTTGGTAGAGCATGGTTTTGCTGAATTAGGCTGAAAAAAGTTGGATTGATTTAAAAAAATTGTTGAAATAGCTGAAAAAGCTGAAATTTGCATAAAACAGCTAAATAGTAGCTAAAGTAGCAAAAATATGTTAATCTTTGAAAAATTTGCTGAAAGGAGCATAATGATCTGAAATTAGCAGAAATAAGTCAGTAGATGTACAAAAATGTTGAAGTAAGCTGCATTAGGCTGAAAAGAGTGCAACACAGTTCAAGAAACAGCTGAAATCAGCTGAAAGTAGCTGAAATATTTTTTTTAAATGTACAAGGTAGCTGAAGGAAGCCGAGCTGGTCCAAAATGTGAAAAAAGTAGTGAAATATTGTAATGAGTTCCAAAGATATCAAGGATGTAAAATGAGCTCCATTCATTTTCAATGGGAAAAAAGTGGCCGAAAAAGCTGAATATTTCAAAAAGCTGAAGTTGCATCAATACCAAAAGTCATAGCCGGAGTGTCCTCAATGAGCTGAACATTTTGATATATGAATTGTTGAAATAGCACAAAAACTGTAGGAGGAGTAGCGTGCCGAAAAACGTACGGATGGAAGATAGTAACCGGAATAATAAGTTGAATAAATATAAACACAATCACTATAGTGTGAATGCCTATGTGGCATTCACACAACTAGATTGCATTTCCTGAGAAAATGCATGTGTGAATGCCAAAATGGCCGCTTCACCCAACTTGCATGTTCAATCAAAATGGCCGCTTTACCTAATGTGCTTATTAAATCAAAATGGCTAACTTGTCTACTTAAATTGTAGAACCAAAATGGTAACAATACATGCATTGACTTACTTCGCAAGGCAATTAACTGCCTTGTATATTGAACCAAAATGGCCACTTCACCTAATTTGCATATTCAATCAAAATGGCCGTTTCACCTAATGCATGATAAAGAATGTCCATAGCTACAACCTCACCAAATTTCGGCTCTCTATGAATAAATATGGCTGATTTAAAGCCATTTGAAAGTAGCGTTGGTGGCCATCTTGGATTTTACAGTATTTTTAATGTTTTGCTTTGTCGGCCATCTTGGATTTTTGATTTGGATTCCGTACATGATAGAGGATTCCCTCAGCTACAACCTCACCAAATTTCGGCTCTCTATGTATAATGATGGCTGAGTTAAAGCATTTGAAAGTAGCGTTGGCGGCCATCTTGGATTTTACAGTATTTTTAATGTTTTGCTTTGTCTGCCATCTTGGATTTTTGATTTGGATTCCGTACATGATAGAGGATTCCCTCAGCTACAACCTCACCAAATTTCAGCTCTCTATGAATAAAGATGGCTGAGTTAAAGCCATTTGAATGTAGCGTTGGCGGCCATGTTGGATTTTTACAGTTTTTTAATGTTTTACTTTGTCAACCATCTTGGATTTTTGATTTGGATTCCGTACATGATAGATAATGTCCTCAGCTACAACCTCACCAAATTTCGGCTCTCTATGTATAATGATGGCTGAGTTAAAGCCATTTGAAAGTAGCGTTGGCGGCCATCTTGGATTTTTGATTTTGATATAGCATTTGATAGGAAACATTCTCAGCTATCACTACACCAAGTTGCAGCTCAATAGGACTAAAATTGACCATTTTATAGTGTTTTTACTTTTTTGCTTTGTCGGCCATCTTGGATTTTTTATTTGGATTCCGTACATGATAGACAATGTCCTAAGCTACAACCTCACCAAATTTCAGCTCGTTATGTATAAAGATGGCTGAGTTAAAGCCATTTGAATGTAGCGTTGGCGGCCATCAGCTGAAATTGAACAAAAACAGCTAAATATTATCTAATATATCAGAAATAATCTTGAATCAGAAGAAGAAATTAGTAAGAGCCTAATTGGGAATAATCTGAAACATCTTAAACAATCTGAAATCTGAAATAATCTGAAATAAGCAAAAAAAGTGGAAATTATCTGAAAAAAGCTTAAGATAGCATAAGCAGCTGAATATTATCTAAAGTAGCAGAAATAAGCATCAATTATCTGAAGTAATTAGAAATAGCATAATTGTGAATAATCTGAAATATCTGAAACAATCTGAAATCTGAAAAAATCTGAACTAAGCAGAAATAAGCAAAATAAAGTTGAAATTATCTGAAAAAAGCTTAAGATAGCAAAAACAGCTGAATATTATCTGAAATAGCAGAAAGAAGCTTAAATGTCTTAGAACTTAGTAGAGAGAGTACATTTTTGCAGAATTTGGCTGGAAAAAGTTGAAATGAGTTCAAATAATGTGGAATTTGTTGAAACAAGCCTAAATTAGCATAAAAACAGCTTAATAGTAGCTAAAATAGCAGAAGAAGCTGAAACTAGCAGAAATAAGCACAAAGCAGCATAATCTGAATAATCTAAAATATCTGAAACAATCTGAAATCTGAAAAAATCTGAACTAAGCAGAAATAAGCAAAATAAAGTTGAAATTATCTGAAAAAAAGCTTAAGATAGCAAAAACAGCTGAATATTATCTGAAATAGCAGAAAGAAGCTTAAATGTCTTAGAAATTAGTAGAGAGAGTACAGTTTTGTAGAATTAGGCTGGAAAAAGTTGAAATGAGTTCAAATGATGTAAAATTTGTTGAAACAAGCCTAAATTAGCATAAAAACAGCTTAATAGTAGCTAAAATAGTAGAAGAAGCTGAAACTAGCAGAAATAAGCACAAAGCAGCATAATATGAAGTATCTGAAACAATCTGAAATTGAAAAAAATCTGAAATAAGTAGAAATAAGCAAAATAAAGTTGAAATTATCTGAAAAAAGCTGAAATTGGCCAAAAACAGCTGAACAACAGCTAAAACAAGCAGAAATTATCTTAAATTACCAGAAGGAAGTTGGTAGAGCATGGTTTTGCTGAATTAGGCTGAAAAAAGTTGGATTGATTAAAAACATTGTTGAAATAGCTGAAAAAGCTGAAATTTGCATAAAACAGCTAAATAGTAGCTAAAATAGCCAAAATGTCTAAATCTTTCAAAAATTATCTGAAAGGAGCATAATGATCTGAATTTAGCAGAAATAAGTCAGTAGAAGTATAAAAATGTTGAAGTTAGCTGCATAAAGCTGAAAAGAGTGCAAAGCAGTTGAAAAAACAGCTGAAATTAGCTGAAAGTAGCTGAATTTTTTTTAAAATTTTGTACAAGGAAGCTGAAGGAAGCTGAGCTAGTCCAAAATGTGAAAGGAGTAGTGAAATATTGTAAAGAGTTCCAAAGATATCAAGGATGTAAAATGAGCTCCATTCATTTTCAATGGGAAAAAAATGGCCGAAAAGGCTGAATATTTCAAAAAGCTAAAGTTGCACCAATACCAAAAGTCATAGCACCCATGTCCTAAATGAGCTGAACATTTTGATATATGAATTGTTGAAATAGCACAAAAACTGTAGGAGGAGTAGCGTGCCAAAAAACGTACGGAATCAGGATAGTAACTATAACTAGATTGCATTTCCTGAGAAAATGCATGTGTGAATGCCAAAATGGCCGCTTCACCCAACTTGCATGTTCAATCAAAATGGCCGCTTTACCTAATGTGCTTATTAAATCAAAATGGCTAACTTGTCTACTTAAATTGTAGAACAAAAATGGTAACAATACATGCATTGACTTACTTCGCAAGGCAATTAACTGCCTTGTATATTGAACCAAAATGGCCACTTCAGCTAATTTGCATATTCAATCAAAATGGCCGCTTCACCTAATGCATGATAAAGAATGTCCATAGCTACAACCTCACCAAATTTTGGCTCTCTATGAATAAATATGGCTGATTTAAAGCCATTTGAAAGTAGCGTTGGTGGCCATCTTTGATTTTACAGTATTTTTAATGTTTTGCTTTGTCGGCCATCTTGGATTTTTGATTTGGATTCCGTACATGATAGAGGATTCCCTCAGCTACAACCTCACCAAATTTCGGCTCTCTATGTATAATGATGGCTGAGTTAAAGCCATTTGAATGTAGCGTTGGCGGCCATCTTGGATTTTTACAGTTTTTTAATGTTTTACTTTGTCGGCCATCTTGGATTTTTGATTTGGATTCCGTACATGATAGATAATGCCCTCAGCTACAACCTCACCAAATTTCGGCTCTCTATGTATAATGATGGCCGAGTTAAAGCCATTTGAAAGTAGCGTTGGCGGCCATCTTGGATTTTTGATTTTTATATAGCATTTGATAGGAAACATTCTCAGCTATCACTACACCAAGTTTCAGCTCAATATCACTAAAATTGACCATTTTATAGTATTTTTACTTTTTTGCATTGTCGGCCATCTTGGATTTTTTTTTTGGATTCTATACATGATAGATAATGTCCTCAGCTACAACCTCACCAAATTTCAGCTCTCTATGTATAAAGATGGTCGAGTTATAACCATTTGAAAGTAGCGTGGGCGGCCATCAGCTGAAATTGGTCAAAAACAGCTGAATATTATCTAAAACAGCAGAAATAAGCTTAAATTAGCAGCAGGATTTAGTAAGAGCTTAATTGGGAATAATCTGAAACATCTTAAACAATCTGAAATCTGAAATAATCTGAAATAAGCCAAAAAAAGTGGAAATTATCTGAAAAAAGCTAAAGATAGCATAAACAGCTGAATATTATCTAAAATAGCAGAAATAAGCTTAAATTATCTGAAGTAATTAGAAATAGCATAATTGTGAATAATCTGAAATATCTGAAACAATCTGAAATCTGAAAAAATCTGAACTAAGCAGAAATAAGCAAAATAAAATTGAAATTATCTGAAAAAAGCTTAAGATAGCAAAAACAGCTGAATATTATCTGAAATAGCAGAAAGAAGCTTAAATGTCTTAGAAATTAGTAGAGAGAGTACAGTTTTGCAGAATTAGGCTGGAAAAAGTTGAAATGAGTTCAAATAATGTAAAATTTGTTGAAACAAGCCTAAATTAGCATTAAAACAGCTTAATAGTAGCTAAAATAGCAGAAGAAGCTGAAACTAGCAGAAATAAGCACAAAGCAGCATCATCTGAATAATCTAAAATATCTGAAACAATCTGAAATCTGAAAAAATCTGAACTAAGCAGAAATAAGCAAAATAAAGTTGAAATTATCTGAAAAAAGCTTAAGATAGCAAAAACAGCTGAATATTATCTGAAATAGCAGAAAGAAGCTTAAATGTCTTAGAACTTAGTAGAGAGAGTACATTTTTGCAGAATTTGGCTGGAAAAAGATGAAATGAGTTCAAATAATGTGGAATGTGTTGAAACAAGCCTAAATTAGCATAAAAACAGCTTAATAGTAGCTAAAATAGCAGAAGAAGCTGAAACTAGCAGAAATAAGCACAAAGCAGCAGAATATGAAGTATCTGAAACAATCTGAAATTGAAAAAAATCTGAAATAAGTAGAAATAAGCAAAATAAAGTTGAAAATATATGAATAAAGCTAAAATTTGCCAAAAACAGCTGAACAACAGCTAAAACAAGCAGAAACAATCTTAAATTACCAGAAGGAAGTTGTTAGAGCATGTTTTTGCAGAATTATGCTGAAAAAAGTTGGATTGATTATAAACAATTGTTGAAATAGCTGAAAAAGCTGAAACTATCATAAAACAGCTAAATAGTAGCTAAAATAGCTAAAATATCCCAATCTTTCAAAAATTATCTGAAAGGAGCATAATTATCTGAAATTAGCAGAAATAAGTCAGTAGAAGTACAAAAATGTTGAAGTAAGCTGCATAAAGCTGAAAAGAGTGCAAAGCAGTTGAAAAAACAGCTGAAATTAGCTGAAAGTAGCTGAAATATTTTTAAAAAAATGTACAAGGTAGCTGAAGGAAGCTAAGCTGGTCCAAAATGTGAAAGGAGTAGTGAAATATTCTAAAGAGTTCCAAAGATATCAAGGATGAAAAATTAGCTCCATTCATTTTCAATGGGGAAGAAAATGGCCGAAAAGGCTAAATAATTCAAAAAGCTAAAGTTGCACCAATACCAAAAGTCATAGCACCCATGTCCTAAATGAGCTGAACATTTTGATATATGAATTGTTGAAATAGCACAAAAACTGTAGGAGGAGTAGCGTGCCGAAAAACGTACGGAATCAGGATAGTACCCGGAAGAATAATAATAATAATAATAATAAATATAAACACAATCACTATAGTGTGAATGCCTATGTGGCATTCACACAATAATAATAACTAGATTGCATTTCCTGAGAAAATGCATGTGTGAATGCCAAAATGGCCGCTTCACCCAACTTGCATGTTCAATCCAAATGGCCGCTTTACCTAATGTGCTTATTAAATCAAAATGGCTAACTTGTCTACTTAAATTGTAGAACCAAAATGGTAACAATACATGCATTGACTTACTTCGCAAGGCAATTAACTGCCTTGTATATTGAACCAAAATGGCCACTTCACCTAATTTGCATATTCAATCAAAATGGCCGTTTCACCTAATGCATGATAAAGAATGTCCATAGCTACAACCTCACCAAATTTCGGCTCTCTATGAATAAATATGGCTGATTTAAAGCCATTTGAAAGTAGCGTTGGTGGCCATCTTGGATTTTACAGTATTTTTAATGTTTTGCTTTGTCGGCCATCTTGGATTTTTGATTTGGATTCCGTACATGATAGAGGATTCCCTCAGCTACAACCTCACCAAATTTCGGCTCTCTATGTATAATGATGGCTGAGTTAAAGCATTTGAAAGTAGCGTTGGCGGCCATCTTGGATTTTACAGTATTTTTAATGTTTTGCTTTGTCTGCCATCTTGGATTTTTGATTTGGATTCCGTACATGATAGAGGATTCCCTCAGCTACAACCTCACCAAATTTCAGCTCTCTATGAATAAAGATGGCTGAGTTAAAGCCATTTGAATGTAGCGTTGGCGGCCATCTTGGATTTTTACAGTTTTTTAATGTTTTACTTTGTCGGCCATCTTGGATTTTTGATTTGGATTCCGTACGTGATAGATAATGTCCTCGGCTACAACCTCACCAAATTTCGGCTCTCTATGTATAAAGATGGCTGAGTTAAAGCCATTTAAAAGTAGCATTGGCGGCCATCTTGGATTTTTGATTTTGATATTGCATTTGATAGGAAACATTCTCAGCTATCACTACACCAAGTTTCACTTCAATATCACTAAAATTGACCATTTTATGGTATTTTTATTTTTTGCATTGTCGGCCATCTTGGATTTTTGATTTGGATTCAATACATGATAGAGAATGTCCTTAGCTACAACCTCACCAAATTTCAGCTCTCTATGTATAAAGATGGCTGAGTTAAAGCCATTTGAATGTAGCGTTGGCGGCCATCAGCTGAAATTGAACAAAAACAGCTAAATATTATCTAATATATCAGAAATAAGCTTAAATCAGAAGAAGGAATTAGTAAGAGCCTAATTGGGAATAATCTGAAACATCTTAAACAATCTGAAATCTGAAATAATCTGAAATAAGCAAAAAAAGTGGAAATTATCTGAAAAAAGCTTAAGATAGCATAAACAGCTGAATATTATCTAAAGTAGCAGAAATAAGCATCAATTATCTGAAGTAATTAGAAATAGCATAATTGTGAATAATCTGAAATATCTGAAACAATCTGAAATCTGAAAAAATCTGAACTAAGCAGAAATAAGCAAAATAAAGTTGAAATTATCTGAAAAAAGCTTAAGATAGCAAAAACAGCTGAATATTATCTGAAATAGCAGAAAGAAGCTTAAAAGTCTTAGAAATTAGTAGAGAGAGTACAGTTTTGCAGAATTATGCTGGAAAAAGTTGAAATGAGTTCAAATAATGTGGAATTTGTTGAAACAAGCCTAAATTAGCATTAAAACAGCTTAATAGTAGCTAAAATAGCAGAAGAAGCTGAAACTAGCAGAAATAAGCACAAAGCAGCATAATCTGAATAATCTAAAATATCTGAAACAATCTGAAATCTGAAAAAATCTGAACTAAGCAGAAATAAGCAAAATAAAGTTGAAATTATCTGAAAAAAGCTTAAGATAGCAAAAACAGCTGAATATTATCTGAAATAGCAGAAAGAAGCTTAAATGTCTTAGGAATTAGTAGAGAGAGTACAGTTTTGCAGAATTAGGCTGGAAAAAGTTAAAATGAGTTCAAATAATATAGAATTTGTTGAAACAAGCCTAAATTAGCATAAAAACAGCTTAATAGTAGCTAAAATAGCAGAAGAAGCTGAAACTAGCAGAAATAAGCACAAAGCAGCATAATATGAAGTATCTGAAACAATCTGAAATTGAAAAAAATCTGAAATAAGTAGAAATAAGCAAAATAAAGTTGAAAATATCTGAATAAAGCTGAAATTGGCCAAAAACAGCTGAACAACAGCTAAAACAAGCAGAAACAATCTTAAATTACCAGAAGGAAGTTGGTAGAGCATGGTTTTGCTGAATTAGGCTGAAAAAAGTTGGATTGATTAAAAAAAATTGTTGAAATAGCTGAAAAAGCTGAAATTATCATAAAACAGCTAAATAGTAGCTAAAATAGCTAAAATATCTTAATCTTTCAAAAATTATCTGAAAGGAGCATAATGATCTGAAATTAGCAGAAATAAGTCAGTAGAAGTACAAAAATGTTGAAGTAAGCTGCATAAAGCTGAAAAGAGTGCAAAGCAGTTGAAAAAACAGCTGAAATTAGCTGAAAGTAGCTGAAATATTTAAAAAAAATGTACAAGGTAGCTGAAGGAAGCTAAGCTGGTCCAAAATGTGAAATAAGTAGTGAAATATTGTAAAGAGTTCCAAAGATATCAAGGATGAAAAAATAGCTCCATTCATTTTCAATGGGGAAGAAAATGGCCGAAAAGGCTAAATAATTCAAAAAGCTAAAGTTGCACCAATACCAAAAGTCATAGCCGGATTGTCCTAATCGAGCTGAACGTTTTGATATATGGATTGTTGAAATAGCACAAAAACTGTAGGAGGAGTAGCGTGCCAAAAAACGTACGGAATCAGGATAGTAACATCTAAGATTATCTAATAATAAATATAAACACAATCACTATAGTGTGAATGCCTATGTGGCATTCACACAACTAGATTGCATTTCCTGAGAAAATGCATGTGTGAATGCCAAAATGGCCGCTTCACCCAACTTGCATGTTCAATCAAAATGGCCGCTTTACCTAATGTGCTTATTAAATCAAAATGGCTAACTTGTCTACTTAAATTGTAGAACCAAAATGGTAACAATACATGCATTGACTTACTTCGCAAGGCAATTAACTGCCTTGTATATTGAACCAAAATGGCCACTTCACCTAATTTGCATATTCAATCAAAATGGCCGCTTCACCTAATGCATGATAAAGAATGTCCATAGCTACAACCTCACCAAATTTCGGCTCTCTATGAATAAATATGGCTGATTTAAAGCCATTTGAAAGTAGCGTTGGTGGCCATCTTGGATTTTACAGTATTTTTAATGTTTTGCTTTGTCGGCCATCTTGGATTTTTGATTTGGATTCCGTACATGATAGAGGATTCCCTCAGCTACAACCTCACCAAATTTCGGCTCTCTATGTATAATGATGGCTGAGTTAAAGCATTTGAAAGTAGCGTTGGCGGCCATCTTGGATTTTACAGTATTTTTAATGTTTTGCTTTGTCTGCCATCTTGGATTTTTGATTTGGATTCCGTACATGATAGAGGATTCCCTCAGCTACAACCTCACCAAATTTCAGCTCTCTATGAATAAAGATGGCTGAGTTAAAGCCATTTGAATGTAGCGTTGGCGGCCATCTTGGATTTTTACAGTTTTTTAATGTTTTACTTTGTCGGCCATCTTGGATTTTTGATTTGGATTCCGTACATGATAGATAATGTCCTCAGCTACAACCTCACCAAATTTCGGCTCTCTGTGTATAATGATGGCTGAGTTAAAGCCATTTGAAAGTAGCGTTGGCGGCCATCTTGGATTTTTGATTTTGATATTGCATTTGATAGGAAACATTCTCAGCTATCACTACACCAAGTTTCAGCTCAATATCACTAAAATTGACCATTTTATGGTATTTTTAGTTTTTTGCATTGTCGGCCATCTTGGATTTTTGATTTGGATTCAATACATGATAGAGGATGTCCTTAGATACAACCTCACCAAATTTCAGCTCTCTATGTATAAAGATGGCTGAGTTAAAGCCATTTGAATGTTGTGTTGGCGGCCATCAGCTGAAATTGAACAAAAACAGCTAAATATTATCTAATATATCAGAAATAATCTTAAATCAGAAGAAGGAATTAGTAAGAGCCTAATTGGGAATAATCTGAAACATCTTAAACAATCTGAAATCTGAAATAATCTGAAATAAGCAAAAAAAGTGGAAATTATCTGAAAAAAGCTTAAGATAGCATAAACAGCTGAATATTATCTAAAGTAGCAGAAATAAGCATCAATTATCTGAAGTAATTAGAAATAGCATAATTGTGAATAATCTGAAATATCTGAAACAATCTGAAATCTGAAAAAATCTGAACTAAGCAGAAATAAGCAAAATAAAGTTGAAATTATCTGAAAAGAAGCTTAAGATAGCAAAAACAGCTGAATATTATCTGAAATAGCAGAAAGAAGCTTAAATGTCTTAGAAATTAGTAGAGAGAGTACATTTTTGCAGAATTTGGCTGGAAAAAGTTGAAATGAGTTCAAATAATGTGGAATGTGTTGAAACAAGCCTAAATTAGCATAAAAACAGCTTAATAGTAGCTAAAATAGCAGAAGAAGCTGAAACTAGCAGAAATAAGCACAAAGCAGCAGAAGATGAAGTATCTGAAACAATCTGAAATTGAAAAAAATCTGAAATAAGTAGAAATAAGCAAAATAAAGTTGAAAATATCTGAATAAAGCTGAAATTGGCCAAAAACAGCTGAACAACAGCTAAAACAAGCAGAAACAATCTTAAATTACCAGAAGGAAGTTGGTAGAGCATGGTTTTGCTGAATTAGGCTGAAAAAAGTTGGATTGATTAAAAAAAATTGTTGAAATAGCTGAAAAAGCTGAAACTATCATAAAACAGCTAAATAGTAGCTAAAATAGCTAAAATATCCCAATCTTTCAAAAATCATCTGAAAGAAGCATAATGATCTGAAGTCAGCAGAAATAAGTCAATAGAAGTACAAAAATGTTGAAGTAAGCTGCATAAAGCTGAAAAGAGTGCAAAGCAGTTGAAAAAACAGCTGAAATTAGCTGAAAGTAGCTGAAATATTTTTTAAAAAATGTACAAGGTAGCTGAAGGAAGCTAAGCTGGTCCAAAATGTGAAAGGAGTAGTGAAATATTCTAAAGAGTTCCAAAGATATCAAGGATGAAAAATTAGCTCCATTCATTTTCAATGGGGAAGAAAATGGCCGAAAAGGCTAAATAATTCAAAAAGCTAAAGTTGCACCAATACCAAAAGTCATAGCACCCATGTCCTAAATGAGCTGAACATTTTGATATATGAATTGTTGAAATAGCACAAAAACTGTAGGAGGAGTAGCGTGCCAAAAAACGTACGGAATCAGGATAGTAACCGGAATAATAATAATAATAACTAGATTGCATTTCCTGAGAAAATGCATGTGTGAATGCCAAAATGGCCGCTTCACCCAACTTGCATGTTCAATCAAAATGGCCGCTTTACCTAATGTGCTTATTAAATCAAAATGGCTAACTTGTCTACTTAAATTGTAGAACCAAAATGGTAACAATACATGCATTGACTTACTTCACAAGGCAATTAACTGCCTTGTATATTGAACCAAAATGGCCACTTCACCTAATTTGCATATTCAATCAAAATGGCCGTTTCACCTAATGCATGATAAAGAATGTCCATAGCTACAACCTCACCAAATTTCGGCTCTCTATGAATAAATATGGCTGATTTAAAGCCATTTGAAAGTAGCGTTGGTGGCCATCTTGGATTTTACAGTATTTTTAATGTTTTGCTTTGTCGGCCATCTTGGATTTTTGATTTGGATTCCGTACATGATAGAGGATTCCCTCAGCTACAACCTCACCAAATTTCAGCTCTCTATGAATAAAGATGGCTGAGTTAAAGCCATTTGAATGTAGCGTTGGCGGCCATCTTGGATTTTTACAGTTTTTTAATGTTTTACTTTGTCGGCCATCTTGGATTTTTGATTTGGATTCCGTACATGATAGATAATGTCCTCAGCTACAACCTCACCAAATTTCGACTCTCTGTGTATAATGATGGCTGAGTTAAAGCCATTTGAAAGTAGCGTTGGCGGCCATCTTGGATTTTTGATTTTGATATTGCATTTGATAGGAAACATTCTCAGC
This sequence comes from Garcialebias charrua, assembly GCA_038048925.1. Classification (NCBI taxonomy): domain Eukaryota; kingdom Metazoa; phylum Chordata; class Actinopteri; order Cyprinodontiformes; family Rivulidae; genus Garcialebias; species Garcialebias charrua. The sequence goes on from JBBPBX010058289.1 coordinate 21,353, forward strand.
TATCACTACACCAAGTTTCAGCTCAATATCACTAAAATTGACCATTTTATGGTATTTTTACTTTTTTGCATTGTCGGCCATCTTGGATTTTTTTTTGGATTCCGTACATGATAGATAATGTCCTCAGCTACAACCTCACCAAATTTCAGCTCTCTATGTATAAAGATGGTCGAGTTATAACCATTTGAAAGTAGCGTTGGCGGCCATCAGCTGAAATTGGTCAAAAACAGCTGAATATTATCTAAAATAGCAGAAATAAGCTTAAATTAGCAGCAGGATTTAGTACGAGCTTAATTGGGAATAATCTGAAACATCTTAAACAATCTGAAATCTGAAATAATCTGAAATAAGCAAAAAAAAGTGGAAACTATCTGAAAAAAGCTAAAGATAGCATAAACAGCTGAATATTATCTAAAATAGCAGAAATAAGCTTAAATTATCTGAAGTAATTAGAAATAGCATAATTGTGAATAATCTGAAATATCTGAAACAATCTGAAATCTGAAAAAATCTGAACTAAGCAGAAATAAGCAAAATAAAGTTGAAATTATCTGAAAAAAGCTAAAGATAGCAAAAACAGCTGAATATTATCTGAAATAGCAGAAATAAGCTTAACTGTGTTAGAAATTAGTAGAGAGAGTACAGTTTTGCAGAATTAGGATGGAAAAAGTTGAAATGAGTTCAAATAATGTGGAATTTGTTGAAACAAGCCTAAATTAGCATAAAAACAGCTTAATAGTAGCTAAAATAGCAGAAGAAGCTGAAACTAGCAGAAATAAGCACAAAGCAGCATAATCT
>JBBPBX010058290.1:0-22150 GCA_038048925.1 Garcialebias charrua
AGCAGGGTTTCAGCACCTGTTGGACCAGGTCAAATGTGAGGCATTGCTTTTCTACCACTGCAGTGATCTGCCTGAAAAACAAGGATTTCAAACAGCTCAGAACTTACAGTGGTAACAGCTTTATCCCACTTGTCTCGAATGAAGGGACAGGCCAGAACTTTCAGCCCCCTCAGGTTGGACTTCATAGTCTGGGATCCATCTTCCTCAATCTGCAGAGTGAAGTCACACTGAAACGACGCCACCAGAGCGGGGGCATCGGCCTTCATCAGGCTGGCCACAAACACCACTTCTGGGTCCACGATCACTGCCTGCAGTCGGGTCCTCACTACAGAAGATGCAGAGACAGGACAGGAGTTCTGATCCTACTCGGGTTAAGTTGACGAAGACTCCACTAACATTTCATGTCAATGGTTTGATCACTGACAGCCCCAGTCAAGTTTGTTTCTACCATTATGTTAAAAATCCATTGCAGTATTATACAGAGTCAGGGACTTGTTGAATGACAGAGCTCTGCTTTAGTTGTATAATACAATTATTGTTCCACATCTGATTTATTGCATTGTTGTTTGGGGGAAAGCTTGTAAAACATTTACAGAGCCTATTTTTTTGCTACAAAAAAGAGCTGATAGAATAATCACAGGAAAACATTATTGTCACCCTTCTAACACCTTATTTGATCAGTTGAAATTATTGAAGTTCCAGGACTTGGTGGATTATAATATTTTATTAGTTATGTACATAGCTCATAAAAATAAATTGCCTGTAAATATCCAAATGCATTTTGTTAAACGGAGAAGCTGTTATAATCTTAAGGGAATAGAAATATTTATTAAACCACAATATAGAACCAGTTTAAAGGGCCGATCAACCTCAATAGACCTTTTACCAGTTGACGTCATCACGCAAAGCTCGCCTGAAACGAGCGTTCTGATTGGACGGCAAAAAGCCGAAACTGGATTCAGGGGGGTTAGGAATGAGCCGGTAGCTTCGTAATGATAAGAGAGTTGTAATTTAGAAGCTTGGTTTCTTAAAATAGTGAACAACCACTGGTCAAAATGCCTGAACATTGTGCCGCGGATACGAGAGGAGGAAACTGTATGCTTATTGATGACAGGATTGCTTTTTTTTTTTCTGTGACAGCATTTCACCGATGCTCCCAGCAAAGCTGTGCGAATAACTTACAGAAACAGAGAAATGGCTGAAATGTTTTCAAAGATACAGTGCTGTTAGACCTCAAATAATGTTAATAAAACATGTTTGTCTTGTGGAAACTATACTGTATATTTTTTCAACGCAGAAAGACTTCAAATGATAACAGCTAACAGTGCTGTATGAACAGGTCTGTTCATTTTTACGAGCTGCACGTTTTGACATTTCACTCACCTGTTCTTCAGTGGGGTTGAAGGAAGAATCTCTTTGCATGTCGCAGGTTGAAACAGGTTGAAACTTCAACACAGGCAGTGGACCGAGGTACAGAGAGGTCTCGTAGAACTAGCTAGCTGCTGCTAGCTTAGCAGCTGTCCAGTAGCATTCTGCTGCGGGATCCAGGTTGTTCTCTGTTTTGTCTGTTTCCCATATCCAAGATGTAATGTTGGAACGTAATCCACGGAGCTTGGATCATTAATGTCCATGCCAGATAAAAAATGCTGATTACACACGTTGATGCTTCGTGTCGGGGTGAAATCCTGCCGGTACCGGCGCATGAAGCAACATTTTCCTCCACATCTTCCTTCTTTTAGTCGCTTTACTCGACTTTCCTAGAGGGACGTTGTAAAACAAACAAGTCTCACCTTTTTTCTTTTACTCGTTTACGTTGCCTGGAACAATTACAAACACAATAAAAGTCATATTTCCCCACCGCGACCATTGGCTGTGATGACAAAATTAGAGGCGAACCCCCCGGTGCGTTTATACTGGAAAAATGCGAGTGCGATGACGTCAACTGGTAAAAGGTCAGACTGAACACCATTAAAACACGTTAACCGAACTGTAAATACGTTAATGAACTGGACTCTTGCTGTGATTTCATCTGGACCCCATCAGAACCGGTCCGCCTGTTGGAACGACAGCTTCTCCACCTGGCAGAAAAAGAAAAAAAAAAAAACTCTGTTGTTGTGTGATCAAAGTAAACACAAGCAAACATTATATTAAGAACGTTGATTTACCTGCTGTAAGTCATGTTTTTCAGGGAGTAAAGTCCGACATCATCCTCATCGTCACTCGGTTCTGGTCCACAGTCCACTCAGCGTCTGGTGTGGAGCTTGTTAGATGAAGAGAGTCCCACTTGGGGTCAAATCTGTCGACTATTATCCAAAATTCAGCTTTAACTTGTTGTTAATTTGTTGTTAGCTCAACGTTTAGCCCAGAAGAACGCAGCAGTCTGCTGCCAGCAGAGTGAGGCAGCACGCATGCGCAGTGGGTGAAGGTGCAAAAATTCACAGTGGCAACTAATGACCCGGCATGGTAATTACAGTGGATTCATGAAAGGAGGAGGGGGGCATGAGGGAGGGGGGAGATTCAAGCAGATCTGTGTCAACGCAAAACTTTTCATCTAATTAACATACCCAAAAACTCCGTTTCCCCCCACAGTGTCCGTGTAAACAGGGCCTTAGTGTACAGCACTTCGGCCAACGTTGTTGTTTTGAAAGTGCCTTATGAATAAAGTTGTATTGTATTGTATTGTTGCAATTTACAAGAAGAGAAACTCAATCTCTTCATCAGATGAACATAAAACATTGTTTAGGGGGTTATTAATTTAATAATAGTATTAATAGTATTAATAATAATACTAATAATAGTATAATTGTATTAAGAGTTAGAAAAATTAAAAAGAGTTACCGGTATTCATTTTTTTCTGTTCTTCTTTCAGCTTTACCCTCTTCAGGGGTTGCCACAGTGAGTCATCCTCTTCCACCTCACTCTGTCCTCACTCCAACCACCTTCATGTGCTCTCTAACTGCATCCATATATCTCCTCTTTACGCCAAAATTACACTACATGCGGTCCGCTCCGCTCCGCAGGTCGCAGCTGAGCGTCTCAAACTCCAATTTCCACTACCTCCGCTCAGCTCAGGTCCGCCTGCATGCGCCGCTCCTAGACGCATGCGCGGGATTTGCGGGATCGCGCGATAAATCAAGTGATAAATAAGTAAGTCAGAACAAAACAATTCATTCGGTGGAAGAAGGAGAACAACAGTAGAGACTGCTGCCTTGATCTTCTCTCGTAAATGAGCGACAGGACATGGTTTGAGCAACAGGAAGTGAGGTATTACATTTTCAGAATAAAATACTTTATTTATTTATTTCTTGTATTGCGTTTGTAGGCGTAGTCATAAATGATAGTTTGACAGCATTTTTGTACAAATAAATCCGTATAGAGCTAGGATTAGTCCGCCCGTGGTGATTTTATTTTGTAAATACGGAAGTTGTGCTCGTTCCTTTTCCTGTTGGTGCCTCCGCACAGCTCCGGCGTCCGGCAGAAATAGAAAAATTTCTAATTTTGACGGACTGCCGTCCGCTCTCCGCAGCTCGCTGCCGCCGTGCGGAGCCAGTGTAAATTCTGTCATTGATTATAATGGGTGCGTATTTGCTGCGGAGGTCGGACCGGAGCGGGGCGGAGCCGTGACGCGTGTGGTGTAATTTTGGCGTAAGCCTTCCTCTTTGTCTTTTCCTGGCAGCTGCATTTCTAACATCCTTCTACCAATATACCCACTGTCCCTCCTCTGGACATGTCCAAACCATCTCAGTCTGGCCTCCCTAACTTTATCTCCCAGTTGTTCAACATGTGCTGTACCTCTGATGATCTCATTCCTGATCTTATCCATCCTTGTCACTCCTAAGGAGAACCTCAGCATCTTCATTTCTGCTACTTCCAGTTCTGTCTCCTGTCTTTTTGTCCATGTCTCTGTCTCCAGACCATACAACATAGCTGGTCTCACCACTGTCTTGTAAACTTTTCCTTTGACCTTTGCTGACACCTTTTTGTCACAAATCACTCCTGAAACTTTTCTCCATCCACTCCATCCTGCCTGGACTCTCTTTTTCACCTCTTTACCACATTCCCCATTTTCCTGGACAGTGGACCCCAAGTACTTGAAGTCCTGCACCTTTGTGACCTCTGCTCCTTGTAGCCTCACTGTTCCACTGGCCTCCCTCTCATTCACACACATGTACTCTGTCTTACTACGGCTGACTTTCATTCCTCTTCTTTCAAGTGCATACCTCCACCTCTCCAAGTTCTCTTCCACCTGTTCCCTGTTCTCACCACAGATCACAATGTCATCTGCAAACATCATAGTCCATGGGGATTCCTGCCTGACCTCATCTGTTAGTCGGTCCATCACCAGAGCAAACAAGAAGGGGCTCAGAGCCGATCCTTGATGCAATCCCACCTCCACCTTGAAGCTATCTGTCACTCCTACAGCACATCTCACCACTGTCCTGCTGTCTTCATACATGTCCTGCTGTCTTCATACATGTCCTGCTGTCTTCATACATGTCCTGCTGTCCTCATACATGTCCTGCTGTCCTCATACATGTCCTGCTGTCCTCATACATGTCCTGTACCAGTCTAACATACTTTTCTGCCACTCCAGATTTCCTCATGCAATACCACACCTCCTCTCTTGGCACCCTGTCATATGCTTTTTCTAAATCCACAAAGACACAAGTGAGTTCTTTCTGACCCTCTCTGTACTTCTCTATTAGCATTTTCAAAGCAAAGATGCATCTGTGGTGCTCTTTCTTGGCATGAAACCATAATGTTGCTCACAGATAGTCATCTCTTGTCTAAGTCTTGCTTCCACAATTCTCTCCCAGATCGTCATCGTGTGACTCATCAACTTAATTCCTCTGTAGTTGCTACAACTCTGTACATCACCCTTGTTTTTAAAAATGGGCACCAGCACACTTCTTCTCCATTCCTCAGGCATTTTCTCACCATTAAATATGCCATTGAATATTTGAGTCGAAAATCTCACTGCCACATCTCCAAGACATTTCCAAACCTCCACTGGTATGTCATCAGGTCCTACTGCCTTTCCCTTCTTCATTCTTTTCAGCGCTTTCCGGACATCACCCTCATTGATCTTTCCCACTTTCTGGTCCAGTTTCTATGACCTCTACTCTTCTTTCACTTTCATTCTCTTCATTCATTAGCTCCACAAAGTACTCCTTGCATCCTCCTGTCACACTCTCCTCATTTGTTAGAACATTACCATTCCTATCTTTAATAAGCCTAACCTGCTTCACATCCTTTCCAGCCTGATCCCTCTGTCTTGCCAACAAGTCCTTCTTGCCCTCTTTAGTGTCCAATCTCCCATACAATCATTTTGTTCTATTACTTGAAGATTATTATTGTTTGAACTACTGGTAATTGTTTGATAAAAGGGGCAGATATAATGAGAATTTTTTCTTCTTTATGCTACCTTTCATTTTATATTTTATATGCTATCGTTTATGGGATTGTTTTGTATTGTATTTTAAAATTAATAAATTAATAAATAAATAAGAATTTCATGGATTTATTAATTGTTACATGTGCTACTGACTTTTTGTCCAGGTCCTCTCTGTAAAAGAAATCTTGATCTCTGTGGTTTTCTATCTGGATATATAAAGGTAATTATTTGTATAAAACAACTTAGTTACTTGGTTTTACTGTAGTTTTATTGTTTCCTAATGTTGTTCTTTCGGTTGCCCTCTCTGCAGGGGTCGTCACAATGAGTGAACTCATGAAAGATCTGGTCATTTTTTGATGCCGGATGCCCTTCCTGGTGCAACCTGGGTTCAGTCCCACAACCTTGGGATTACAAGACTACAGCTCTGACACCGAGATACTGCAGCCACCTTGACAATCAAAAGTCTTCCTGCCTTTTTTTGCCCTATAGATGTTCTTGTTGGCAGAACCTGTTATGTTTCGTCTGGTCCTGGATTCCGTCTCCTAGTCTTACCAGCCTTTGCATTAGGTCGAGGTTCGGTGGTCTGTCTCAGCGGCAGCTTATCACCCGTTGCAACTGAAGTGGTCGCAGCTGGACTCTGAGGCAGAGCCTGAAGAAAGAAATCTGTGACGGCCATCAGGAACTCCGTGCTTGCACACAGGTAAAGTTTTTGCAGGACAGCCACCAAGTCCCGATCTGCAGCGCTTTGCCGGTACATCACATCGATCATGGGCTGCGAGCTGTCGTCGTCTTTCTGTCCCACCATCCTGCAGGTCATTAGAGAACAGAATTAAAAAGTGTAACACCTTCCCATCTGTTGTAGTAAAACATGGCACCACGAGGCTGAAATTAAAATCAAAAGGTTGCATCAACTTGAAACTGAGCTCAATGTTTATTTCTTAGGTTCAGTCTGGTTCTCTAAAAGAAAGGGTGGTGTAGTGCTCATGTCTGGATTCAGTTTTCCTTTTTTAACCAAATACAGGTAGTCCTTGAATTACGACGGCCTCGACACGACGTTTTGGGGTTACGTCACGTATCGCATAAATAATTTTTTTTGTTGAAAAATCTTATTTTATGTCTTTAAATGTTCTTGATTTTACGTGTACAGCACTTTGTTGCAGCTGTAGTTGTTTAAAATTGCTTTTTAAATAAAGTATTATTATTATTATTATTATTATTTTGAAGCCGATTTACGTGTAACCGGGTGGTTTTAGTTCATTGGAAGAGTAGCTTGGAAGAGTGGCTGTAAATTCCCACTCTGGTTTGGGCCCCTGAACACAACTTGTCCTGTTCCTCCACCTTCTGTGTGGTTTGGCTCATTAGTGTTAACAAGCACCGGGTATGGATGTCAAACATTCTTCTCCAGGGTGTTGGCTGTTGGTCTCTTGCCGCATGTGGCTGTAGTGAGTGCTGCTGCAATGTTCATGGAGTTGTGCAAAGCCCTGAAGCACAAGCTAAGGACATGTGCCAGTGGGTGGCAGATTGCCACTGCAACTAATTGAATGTGCTTGTTAATGGGATTGTGACTGATTAAGATTGCTACGGTTGCTATATTGTGCTCCCAACTCCGTGCCTTGTTTTAAACCTTCAGTGTGACTTTTAAATTTAAATGCATCTAATAAAGGTTGTTTTAATATTGAGAGGAACTAATAAAATATATATTGTATACCGCACTTCTGTTTTTGTCATTTGAAGCCAAGCGTACCTGGGTATTTGTAATAGGGAAGCCCTAGATCATTTACAGTCTACCAGTTGGCTTTAGAGTCACATCCTCTGAGTCACAATCCGGGCATGCATCTCCCATGTTACATTTACTAGCGTTGCTGGAAGGATCTGGCTGATAAGGCAGTTTGTGTGTGTGTGTACAGTATATATATTTTGTTTATTTATCTCTAGTCTAAAGAGCATTTAGAAGTTGGGAGCATAATAGGCTAACAGTAGGCACATCGTGGGACCTAGCTGGATACCCCCCGACAGTGAAGAAGGACCCACCTCCCCGTTCCTATGGCAGAGGAACTTGAAGAACTCCGGGCTCGAGTCCAGCAGTTGGAGGCCGATAGGAGTCGTCTGCAACAGGAACGGGACGTTGCACTGGCAAATTCAACTCAACATGATGCACCAGCTGGTCCCAGTACACGTACAGCTCTGGGGAGCATGGGGACAACTGACCGCATCATCTACCTGCCAAGGGAGCGAAAGTGTCCAACCTTCAGGGGGACTCATGGTATTGGGGTTGAGGAGTGGGTAGAAGAAGTTTGTACCAGCATGCAAGTTCGGCATGTTGAACCCACAGATCAGGCTGCTTTCATTTTTGACCATCTCGAAGGTGTAGCTCGGGATGAGATTAAATATAGACCATTAGCTGAACGTGAGAATCCAGAAACTGTTTTCACCATTTTGAGAGAACTGTATGGTTGTCAACAGTCGTATGTCTCACTACAAGAGGACTTCTTTTCACGGAGACAGTTAGATGGTGAAACTTTGCAGGAATTTTCCCATTCCTTGTTTTGTTTAATGAACAGGGTTAAAGCTAATTCTCCTCATGCCATGACTAATGCAGACATTTTACTTCGTGATCAATTTATTCAAAATGTTAGCAATTCTGATCTGCGTAGGGAATTAAAGCGCTACGTTCGTGACAATCCAAGGTGTACATTGCTGGAAGTTAGGGCTGAGGCCATTACATGGGAGCGTGAGGGTGGGATGGACTACAATAGTGTTGTGCCATCCTCTTGTGCTGTACAACAGGCTAGTGCACCCCCTCTCCAAATTGAGCCCCCCTCTAATTTTACTGCCTCACAAATTGCCACTCTGACAGAATTGGTACAAAAGCAACAGGACCAGTTGGATCAGATCACTCAATCCCTTGCAGCTATGCAGCAGCACCCTGTGGCCAGTTCTTCTGGTCCTAGTAGTGTGATTTGTCACAGGTGTCAGCAACCAGGTCACATTGCTCGGTACTGTAACGCCCGTTCCCAGTTCAGGTCCCCTCGGGTCCAAGCCACCACTAGCCCTCAGTTGTCGGAAAACTAACTCCCCCTAGTGTAAGGAGCCAGACATTAGGAGGGGGTGGTTCAGGCTCAGTGGGTCCCCATGTAGATGAGGTGAAGGAGTGTTTAATGGCGCCTTGTCCCCAAGTCACTGTGAAATTATCTGGAGTTCCAGTCCAGTGTGTCCTTGACACAGGTTCTATGGTTTCTACCATTTCAGAGAGCTTTTTCAGGAAATATTTTCCAGACAAGTTAAAGTCCTGTCATTGGTTAGAGTTGAGAGCTGCCAACGGTTTAAGCATTCCTTACTTGGGCTATCTTGAGCCAGACATAGAGGTGTGTGGTGTGGTAATTCCTAGAAGAGGGATCTTGGTTGTTAGAGACCCTCCAGGCCGGGTTAGTTTACCTCATATACCGGGCATAATTGGGATGAATGTCATAAAGGCCTACTATTTTCAGTTGTTTGACCAGTATGGCCCTGAGTTGTTTGAACGCCCTACAGTTTTGGGGGCTTTCAGTTCCTGGCTTCCTGCCTTCCAGTTATATCAGCAGACCAACTTACAGAAAGGCCCTATTCAGACTAGTGTCGCAAAGCTGCGTGGTAAAAGACCTGTGGTAGTTCCTGCTGGCACTACTAAACTTGTACCTGCTACTTGTTCTGCTATGTTGGCCTTGGCAGGGGCTGTTTTGATTGAACCCTTAAATGCAAAGTTTGGCTTACCTGAGGGTTTGTTAGTGTCTCCTTCTCTCTTGCATGTTGTTCGGGGTACTGTTTATGTTCCTGTGGTGAATGTAGGGGTGTGTACGGTTACACTGAAACCCCGCTGTTCTCTTGGAGTGTTGTCTCCTATAGATGTGGTGAGCCTACCATCAGAGTTGCAGGAAGTCCCTTGTGTACAGGAGCAAATTATTGCTGCAGTCAGGTCCCATACTGCCGAGACTGGCTCAGTTAGAGAGAAGATAACCTCCCTTGATCTCTCTATGCTAGATGGAATAGAGCAGCACAAAGTGAGAGCCTTATTGCTAAAGTATGAATCTGTGTTTTCTGCTTTTGATGGTGACCTTGGCTTTACCAATTTAATTGAGCATAGCATCCCTTTGTCAGATGATGTTCCCATACGACAGCGGTATCGGCGCATCCCTCCATCTGAATATGAGGCAGTTAAGTCTCACATTAACCAGCTGCTGGCAACCCGGGTAATTCGAGAGAGCAGTAGCCCTTATGCGTCCCCAATTGTCCTAGTCAGAAAGAAGGACGGTAGTCTTCGCCTTTGTGTAGACTACAGACAACTTAATAAAAAGACCAGGAAGGATGCTTTTCCACTGCCTCGAATAGAAGAGACACTAGACTCCCTCTCGGGCGCCCGCTGGTTTACGACAATGGACCTTGCTTCTGGATATAACCAGGTTCCAGTTGCAGAGATCGATAAGCCAAAAACGGCTTTCTGCACCCCGTTTGGCCTGTTCGAGTTCAACCGTATGCCATTTGGACTATGCAATGCACCAGGGACTTTCCAGCGTTTGATGGAGAGGATATTTGGGGCCCAGCATGGTCAGTCACTCTTGTTATATCTGGATGATATTGTTGTGTTCTCTTCCAGTGTTGATGATCACTTGACACGGCTGGAAAGGGTACTAAGTCGCCTAAAACAAGAAGGATTGAAAGTCAAGTTAGAAAAGTGTGACTTCTTCAAAAAGCAGGTGAAATATCTGGGACATCTCATCTCTGAGGAGGGCGTGGCCACGGACCCAGAAAAGGTTGCGGCAGTGTTAAACTGGCCTCACCCCACCAACATCTCAGAGTTGCGGTCGTTCCTGGGGTTTGCCAATTATTACAGGAGGTTCGTAGAAGATTTTTCTAAACTAGCTGGCCCCCTTCATCGTCTTGTTGCAGAACTTGCTGGGTCGAAGGTGTGCAGAGGACGAAGGCAACTGTTGGAAGACGTTTGGTCAGAGGACTGTGAAAGGAGCTTCCAGGAGCTCAAGGCCAAGCTTGTAAGTGCCCCCACACTTGCTTTTGCTGATTTCTCTCTGCCTTTCATTTTAGAGGTCGACGCCAGCCACAGTGGGCTAGGAGCCGTATTGTCTCAAGAGCAAGGTGGCAAAGTGAAACCAGTTGCATATGCCAGCCGCAGCTTACATGCTGCTGAGAAACATTATAGCTCCATGAAGCTCGAAATGTTAGCCATGAAGTGGGCCATGACTGAGAAGTTCAAAGAGTACCTGTGGGGCCACCGATGTATAGTATGGACAGACAATAACCCCTTGAGTCATTTGGACACAGCCAAACTGGGCGCCACGGAGCATCGGTGGATCGCTGAACTCTCAGCATTTGAGTATACAGTCCGATATCGCCCAGGCCGTGTGAACAAGAATGCAGATGCCCTCTCAAGGCAACAGACTAGTGGGGACAGAACGCAACTGGAGTACCTCCTCCCAGGAACAGTCATTCCAGAGGCAATTGGTGAGCGGTTTGTGGGAATGCAGGAAGACCCTGTCCAGTTGGTCATAACAGCTCTGCCATCCCGCAGCGGGGAAGATCTGGGGGTACTCCAAAGGGCTGACCCTGCCATCTCAGCGTTTCTGGAGTTTTGGCGGCAGCAGAGAGTGCCAAGCTGTGCTGAGAAGGAGCGTCTGGGTCAGTGTTAATTTTGACAGCTATTTTTAATTTAGTTTTAGTCTTAGTCATGTGACTAAAACATCATTTAGTTTTAGTCATTACTTAGTCATCAGAATTTTTTTTGTTTTAGTCTAATTTTAGTTGACAAATCAATGAAAACATTTAGTCGACTAAATCTACAGTCAATTAAGTCGACTAAGTTATACATAGTAAAAACTTTTCATCAATTTCATCAATTCTCTGTAGTTACTAAAACAAAACAATGTTTTAACCATAATATTAATCTTAATATGCAATACATACAACAACAAATAAAACTTTTTTCAAACATCTTTATTTGTCTAACCTTGCTTTTAACAGTAAAACTACAAGCAGTACTTGAATCCCTTGGTTTAGGTTATTTTTCTTGTTTTTAACTGGAATCCTGGCAAAAACCAATGCAGATATGTTCCTGTCTTTGATCTTTTTTTGTACATCTACCTTATAATGTTTTTGCTACTTTTTCTTTTCTTTTGTCTATTGTTTAATGTATTTGTATCATTGATGTTCATCATTCTTTAGTTTGTAGCAGGTTGCTTTCGTAAATGAGCCCTCGAAGCTCAATAAGATTTACCTGACTAAATAAAGGTTGAATGAATGAATACTGCTATCTTTTTGTCTCTAACATTAACAGAAAACTAGTTATTTTCGCAGTAAAAACACGACATTATTTAATGAAGTAATGTTTGCCTAAATGCTTACCTTTGCATGGAGATCCGGGTGACTCGTCTGCAGATGTCGTTTGAGATTAGTTGTATTTTTACCAGTGTTAATTTTGACAGCTATTTTTAATTTAGTTTTAGTCTTAGTCATGTGATTTTAGTTTTAGTCATTACTTAGTCATCAGAATTGTTTTTGTTTTAGTCTAATTTTAGTTGACAAATCAATGAAAACATTTAGTCGACGAAAATAATTAGTCAACAAAATTAACACTGGTCTGGGTCCAGAGGCCCGGGGACTTGTAAAACAGTGGGGCCGAATTGTCCGGAAGGAGGACCTCCTGTATCGGCGCAGCTGGAGACCAGATGGTGGAGAAGAGGTTCTCCAGTTACTTCTCCCAGAGAGCTTAAGATCAGAAGTGTTACAGGAGCTTCATCAACATCATGGCCACCAAGGGATAGAGAGGACGACTGATGTCGTGAAGCAGAGGTGTTTCTGGCCAGGGATGGACAAAGATGTAAAGGACTGGTGCCAGCAGTGTGAAAGGTGTACCCTGGCTAAAAACACCCAGCCAAGAGCTCGTGCTCCTATGGGTCACCTCCTTGCTTCAAGACCAAATCAGCTGCTGGCCATTGATTTTACACTGTTGGAAACCGCCCGCGATGGAAGGGAGCTTGTGATGGTGATGACAGATGTGTTTTCAAAGTTCACCCAAGCCATCCCCACTCGTGATCAAAAAGCAGCTACGGTAGCAAAGATCCTGGTTCGTGAGTGGTTTTACCGTTTTGGAGTACCGGCTCGCATCCACTCAGACCAGGGGAGGAACTTTGAGAGTCTCTTGGTGCAACAGTTATGTGAGCTGTATGGAGTTCAGAAAAGTCGTACCACACCTTACCACCCACAAGGAAATGGACAGTGTGAACGCTTTAATCGAACTATGTTTAACCTGCTTCGTTCCCTTCCTCCAGAAGAAAAACGAAATTGGCCAGAACACCTCCCACAGCTTGTCTTCCACTATAACACCACTGCCCATCAGTCGACTGGTGAATCACCCCACTTCCTCATGTTTGGACAAGAACCTCACTTGCCAGTGGATTTCCTTCTTGGCCATCTTCCGGAGCCTACGGCACCCAGTGTGTGTGACTGGGTGGCAGAGCACAGGAGGCGTCTGAATGTGGCCATGGATGCTGCCAGGGGCAGAGTGGAGCTGGCAGCCCAGAGGAGGAAAGTGAGGCATGATGAAAAGGTTCAGTGCAAGCCACTTGAAGTGGGACAAAGAGTGTATTTGCGTGATGTGGGCCCAGGTCGCAGAAAAATTCAAGATGCATGGGGGTCCACAGTGTACCAAGTCGTGAGAGGGCCCAGTACAGGTGGTGTGGTATATTCAATTGCTCCAGTTGATAAGCTTCATCTTGTGAGACAAGTGCATCGTACTGCTATAAAACCTGCTCTACCACCTACAGATGCCTGCCCTGATGCTTGGCTGCAGTGTCTGCCTGATGAGACTAGTGACGAGGATGATGTGGAGTCTGGATCTTGGCTGGTGGTCCGAGAGGCTGTTAGTAACCCGCCTGTGAAGCCAGAACCACCGGAAAGGCCTCCAGTTCATATGCCATATGAGGCGCCACCGGCTGTACAAGCTCCCCAAAGCAGTATCATCGGCCCCAGGAAGTCCAGCCGTAAAACCGCTGGCAAACACTCCAACCCCCATCACCTCCCACGACCGGTTAGGAGTGACGACTGTAGGGCTACTGTTTCAGTGGACCCGGGTGCCAGCAGCCTGGTTACCGCCACTTTTTGACCCTGGTTGCGGTTTTGATTTATCGGTGAGCCACCGATCCATAAAGGGGGGGTAGGATGTAACCGGGTGGTTTTAGTTCATTGGAAGAGTGGCTGTAAATTCCCACTCTAGTTTGGCTCCCTGAACACACCGTGTCCTGTTCCTCCACCTTCAGTGTGGTTTAGCTCATTAGTGTTACTAAGCACCAGGTGTGTAAGCCAAACATTCTTCTCCAGGGTGTTGGCTGTTTAGTCTCTTGCTGCATGTGGCTGTAGTAAGTGCTGCTGCAGTGTTCATGGAGTTGTGCAAAGCCCTGAAGCACAAGCTAAGGACATGTGCCAGTGGGTGGCAGATTGCCACTGCAACTAATTGAATGTGCTTGTTATTGGGATTGTGACTGATTAAGCAGATTGCTACGGTTGCTATATTGTGCTCCCAACTCTATGCCTTGTTTTAAACTGTACATGCTCTCATGTTACTGGCATGTAACATCCTTTGGTGTTAAGTGATTTGGAGTTGTGCTAGCCCTTTACAACTGGCATGGTAGAACCACCATAGCATAAATGCATCTAATAAAGGCTGTTTTAATATTGAAAGGAATTAATAAAATATATATTGTATACAACACTTCTGTTTTTGTCATTTGAAGCCAGGCGTACCTGCGTATTTGTAATAGGGAAGCCCTAGACTATTTACAGTCTACCAGTTGGCTTTAGAGTCACATCCTCTGAGTCACAATCCGGGCCTTCATAGCCCGTGTTACAGGTAAATTAAATATTTTTTTTTAAAACTATTCTCCTAAAGGTCCTGATTGTAACGCAAGTAACTAATGTAAGGTTTTGTTAGTAACTGTAATATATTACAGGCATTTTCAAAGTAGTGCGTTACACTACCACGTTGCTGAAAAATGTAATGTGATTACTGTAACGCGTTACTAAGTAATGCGTTACACCCAACACTGGTGATGACAGATTTGTGTATTGTCTAAAATGCTCTGCTGACAGCAAAATAATATTTCAAACATAGTCTGATAACGGTTGGCTTTTTCACAAACAGAGACTTCTAAAAGTTGAGAGGCATATCAATCAGAAATGGCAAATAAGCATTAGATAAAGGGCTTTCAATGAAAACCTACCTGCAGCCAGCCTGCATGAGTCACTGCACGGCTCTGTTCACAGACAAAAAAAAAGAAGAGTGGAAGCACATGATCGGTAGGTACAGCTCACATTGGACATGCCCAGGGTCCATAAATCTGGGCCCAGCATCTTCCCATTCTTTTGCAACGTTGTGGAATAACTGTGCATGCGCCATTTTTCACGAGAGTCTATGGATAAGATTCATGCGCCCCCAGGACCGGAAATACATCACCAATCAGAAAACTTTTTTTGAAACAAACAATATAACTCAGCATTACCTTTAAAATATTTATCCTACACAACTAAAAACACAGATACATATATTTTGAAATATTTTTATTTTATTATTATTATTATTATTTTTTAAGTCTTCAATGTAAAATGGTGAATAGCTCCAGAAGTTCCAGTGGGGCGGCGCCCTAGCGCCCCCTATTGGCCGGCCGCCCCTGGTCCCCACTTTCCTTGGTAAAATGGTAAATGGAGCTTATTTATATAGCGCTTTCCAGCCCCCTATGAGGGGCCCCAAAGCGCTTTACAATACCAACCATCCACACATTCATACACCGGTAGTGGCAGACTGCCATGCAAGGCGCTTTCCAGTCCTACCGGGAGCAACTCAGGGTTAAGTGTCTTGCCCAGGGACACAACGACACATGGTGTGGGGAAGCGGGATTCGAACTGCCAACCTTCCGATCGGGGGACGACTGCCATTACCACTACGCCACGGCCAGCTTCCTTTCACACAAGTTCTGTTATCGCCCACTGCTGAAAAACAAAGACGGATGGTAGTGTTTTTGCTTATGTGTGTGTGTGTGTGTGTGTGTGTGTTTGTATCATGAACTATGAGGAATTGTAATGAAACTCTCAGAGAGTACAACTGAACAACTTTTGGAGTTGATGCAATTCAAGATGGACACCACACCTAATTTTCTTCAGCCCACACCAAAATGAGCTTGTTCAGTTTTCCACTTATCGTGTCATGTTTTCTGCCCTGTCATGCTCTGATCTCCAGCCTTGCCCTCCAGCCACGTCTACTCTACACCTCTGCCTAATCAAGCTCATGCCATGCAGCTGTGCCCAGAGCTCTTGCCACCTTTACTTTCTGCCAGATTATCAAACCCATTGTGGAAGTAGATGCCCAGCGTTCAAGTCACAGCTCTCTATAACCTTCTTGTCTTGACCCCATGGCTGTCTTTTGGATTACAGTATTGACCTGTCTGCTCCTTGCTTGTTACTATATCACCCTTGTGATCATGGTACTGACCTGCCTTTCTGGACTTACAACTACCGGTACTCTTCACGGATCTTCCTCTTGGATTTGTTATTGAACCTCTATTATCCTGTTAACTATCCTCTACTCCATGATTGATTCTCACCTCTGGATATCACTCTGGATCACGTCTTTCTCAAACCTGCTCCTCTGCTGCAGTCCTGTCTGTGACGGTGACGTCACCCTGCCCTGCTCCTTCAGGTGGCGCTCCTCTTACCTGCATAAGATTAGTGGCTGCTTTTCTGTTTACCTTCATCACAGAAACAGTCAGTCCACTAACCCTTCATATAGGAGCCAAGATGGTGTAGTGGTTAGGGCGTTTGACTTGGGACCCGAAGGACGCGGGTTCGCGTCCCGGCCACTACACATCTTGGGGTGTCTATGAGTGCACACCTATTTCTCCAGCTCCCCGAGCGCCTTCTATGGCTGCTCACTGCACCACCTGGTAGGTGGTTGGGTTAAATGCAGAGACGAATTTCGTCTGTGTATGGGAAACATACGCAGATGACAAGATTAGACAATTATTATTATTATTATATCTTTGCAGAATGGGCTCGCTGCAGGACTCTGACCTCCACCAGCAGCTGTTTCTAAATAAAACTTTGAAAACTATTCCTGTTCAGTGTCTTGCTCGAATCCAAAAACACAATTCTTGTCATATTGAGCCAAAATTTGATATTCAATTCAGTTTATTCACATGGCGTCAAGTCACAACAGAAGTCATCTCGGGGAATTGTACAAATGCATTTCATTTATAAACACAAAAATTCAATTATTGACTTTATTGATCTAGTGTAGATGTCATTCACAACACATTGAATGTAACGCGTCACATCACATGAGATTGAGCAGATTATTTTTAAGGTTTGACCAAATTGTCATCAACTCTGACGTGCCGTTCTTAACGTAAATTATCTCTTGAAAATACGAAAGGTGTCGGGTGGTAAGCCTTGAAGAAACCCTGAGCCTTTAGGCTTTGATATCTACAACATAACCTGCCTGTCTTCCTGTTCTGAACCATTCTGATAACAGTGTGATGGTTGTCATCAGGAGAGAAGCAGACATCTGATTCTTCACCCATGGACGTTTGCTTGTGTGGGTTTGCTTAGTGCTCATTAATCCTTAAGGTGTGACAAGGTTTATCTATTTTCTCAACCTTGCTGACAATAATGATTGATTTACCTTCAGAAAATGAAAAGAAGCACCCTACCCTGCAGCTTTGAAGGCATGTGCACTGCTAGTGCTTTCCAGGGAGTAAAATATGTCTCTCTCCACCACCCGAGGCCAGTTTTCCTGTGGTTTATGCCCAGTATCATGGACAATATCTCAAATCTAGTGAGAATAGATGTGGATTCAGTCGCAGCTTTTTTCATTCAACCTTTTGTTTATACAGCTTGCAGGATCTTCATAAGCAGTGACACAAATTTTGTTTTTTTGGTGTGTGTGTGAGGGGGCGTCATCAAATGACTCATTTGTCATTTCACTTCAAGGCTTCTTTGGGCCACCATCCAAGCATGAGAGGCCGAGACACTCTCAGCGGCTTGCAGAGTTGTTTGTGTGCATTTGTACGGACAAAATGTCTCATTTATTTCAGTGTTGATGTTTGCATTTGAAATATAACATTTGAAGTCAAAGCAGCTTCCTCCATTTTTTCTCTCTCTCTCTCTGTCCTACTTTTCTTCCTTTAGTTCCACCCTTCTGTGTTGCAGATTCAATTCTTGAATCCAGAGGATCATTAGCTTCTTCAACAATGTGCTTGTGTTGGCATGCCAGACCTGAGCTGATCTATTTAAGCGCCACTGCAGGCTTTGTGGTTAATAATCTAGTGGATGCTGCTGCCGCTCCTCCATTCCCCAGAAACAACAGCAAACACAAAAACGATTGTTTTCCTTGTTATTAAAGGAAAAGCCTTTGCATTTAAGGCCACAAACAATGACGGCTCATTTAGCCCAAAGGGGGAAATTCAGGCCTAAAATTGTGACAGAGGGCATCTTTTCAGCATTTATTTTACAGATTGAATGTTGGAAAAGTGTTCTTTAAAGCTAAATTAGTAGAGAACAAAAGGCAAATGTGCACGCAGTTTTTAACTGATTTTAGGGAATTTATCAATCGTTTTGCTACCTTTAAAATAAAAATACATATGTAAAAATAAATAAAAAAAAACTTCCAGAATCCAGTCCAATTCTTCTCCTCCATAAGGATCAGAGCTCAGCCAGTAATACATCAGAGAGATGAATTCAAACTCCTCCATTGTATTCGAGACAAGAGCACATCCCAGCTTTGATTTCTCTCTAATCCTGTCATGATTTACCGGTGTCCTAAATACAAATCCTTTTATTTATCATTTTTATTTCTTTTTGTTCCTCTTCTGTCTTGACAGCTCAGTCAAACTGACTTCACACGTCTCGTTTCTGGACAATTAATTGAACGGGCCGAGGGCACAGTTAGACAGAACGGGCCTGGAATTAGTCCTCCGTCTCCGCAGGCAGAGTTTTCAGGCGGGAGAAAACGTCTGCTGTCGGTTTTTTACAGCCTCATTTATTGTAATGAGTAAATGGCTGCAAACCAGAGCAGAAAGCACAATCCCTGGACTGTAATTGGGGGTTATCCATTCTCTCATTCAGCACTTGGAATCTCTGCTGGTAATAATGGTTCTGTGTGTGAGACTCTGGCCTTGGAAAATAAAAAGTTACCATTAGGCTGCCCTTTGTTGCTTTGTGGATTCCCTTGTTGAAGGTTGTATTTATTTTTTGCTACAGGTTCCATTCATCACAAGGTGTGTGGAGGGAGAATATTTGCTCCTGCAATTTGTGTTAAACAATTAAAAACACATTAGGTCCTCTCTCAGTTAAACTTAAAGTGCAACAGAGTGCAAAAATGTATCTTGTTCCTCTTATTTAATTCAGTTTATTTATACAGTTTAACACCAAGTCACAACAAAGGTCATCTCAGGGCACTGAACAGAAATATTCATATATATATAAAGTAAGTTAATAACTATTTATCTGAGGAGCAGACTGCTTTGAGTTTAACTCAATCACAGAACTCTCATCTTGAGCAAGCATGAAGGTGACAGTGGAAAGGAAAAACTCCCTCACGAGGAAGAAACCTTTAGCAGAACCAGGCGCAGGACAAGCGGTCATCTGCTTCGACAAGCTGGGTTTGAGAGGAACAGGAAGGAGGAACAGATATACAATGGCAGGTCAAGAATCACATGTTAAGATAGAAATAATATATTTTTTAAACTGTTCAATTTCAGCAAATCATTTAAAGCAATTAGGTCAGTTTGTCCTTTAGTAAGCTTATAGAAGCATAATAAGCCAACTCTAACTATACGATTTATCTCAAGTCAAAGTCAAGTCAAAGTCAACTTTATTGTCAAAACTGCAATATGTACAGGACATACACAGGATTGAAATTGCATTTCTCTCTGTCCCTCGGTGCAACAGTAAACATTTAAACACTAAAACACTAAAACATTTAATAAACATAAGCATAAAATGAAATAATAAAAGTGTAATACTGTCCTGAGTTTTTGCATAGTAGTTTTTGCATAGTAGTAGTATGAAAGTATGAAAAGTTACACCAACACTAAAACACTAAACATTTAATAAACATAAGCATAAAATGAAATAACAAAAGTGTAATACTGTCCTGAGTTTTTTGCATAGTAGTATAAAAGTGTAAAAAGTATATCTATAAAATAAAATGAAAGTTCTGGCATTGACATTTGTAATAGAGTGACAAAGCAGCATATGAAGTTTATGTACACAGTATATGTATGAGGTAGTTGATATTGGTATAGAGGTAAAGTGGCATATGCAATAAGGCTAGTAAAAATATATATATATATATATATATCAGCAGTAGTGTAGATATAAAAAGTAGTGTAAATGTAAACAGTAGTAATGAATGTAAACAGTAGTAATAAATGTAAACAGTGAATGTAAACAGTAGTATGACTATAGGCAGTAATGTAATACAAACATTAGTGCAAATATAAGAAGTAGTGCAAACTGAATGAGCACATGACCGTGAGTTGAGTGAATAACCCGTTTTGATGACACAGAGTCCAGTGTTAAAATCTTTGTGTTGTGTGGTAATGTGTGAAAGTTTTTTGTGTTAAGGCAGTACAAGTGGGAGGGAGGGCAGAGCAGGCAGAGAGTTTAGCATCCTGACTGCCTGATGAACAGAGCTGTCACTCAGTCTGCTGGTTCGAGTCTGGAGACTCCTCAGTCTCCTCCCTGAAGGCAGCAGGCTGAAGCAGCTGTGTACAGTAGTGGGTGTGTAGGATCACCTGCCATGCAGAGGGCTTTCCGAGTGAGGCAGTTGCTGTGTAAGTCCTGTGTAAGTCCTGTATCTCAAAGGAAAGTCTTAATCCCAGTCTTTAAACTGGACTATGTGTCAGCCTCATGGACAGAAACTGGAAGTTGGTTCCACAAGAGAGGAGCCTGATAACTTAAATATATTTTTCCCATTCTGCTTTTGGAAACTCTAGGAACCGCAAGTAAGCCTGCAGTCTGAGAGTGAAGTGCTCTGTTTGGAAAATATGGAACAATAAGATCTGTAATATAAGATGGACCTAGGTTGTTATGAGCTTTGTAGGTTAGAATTAAGATTTTGAATTCAATTCCGAATTTGACAGGGAGCCAATGGAGAGAAGCTAAAACTGGAGAGATATGATCTCTCCCAGTAACTCCGTTAAGACTGGCAGCAGCATTTTGAATCAACTGAAGACTTTTTAAAGAAGTATATGGACCCCCTGATAACAAACCATTGCAATACAGTAGTCCAGACTAGATGTGACAAATGCATGAACCAGTTTTTCTGCACAATTTTTAGATAAGATGTTTCTAATTTTTGTGATATTACGCAGGTGGAAGAAGGTGGTCCTGGTAACGTTTTTAATATTATGAGTGTGTTCGTTTGTCTTTGTTACAAAGACAAACAAATTTACCAAAACGTATGGACAGTAATTATTTGCTGTACGTGTACAACTGACTCACGTGCATTCCTTCAAGGAATGTGAAACCTTTCATGAGTGTTATAATCCTGTAACTCAGCTGGATGTAAATTAACTGTCACAGACTGGACAGGCCTCAGACAAAACTGCATTAATAGATTTTAAAGGAAGCGGACGAGGAAAAACCTTGAGCGTCGCTGACATGATGCAACATGAGTGCTCGGGAGCGCGCGTAGTCATCTGCATCTTGTGGGAAAGACAATAAGATCAAACAGGCCCCAGGACTGATGCGCTTCCTGTTGCAGCAAGATGTGAAAGGTTACAAGAATGAGATGCAGTCAAGTGAGGAAGGAAGAAGTGGAAGCAAAGGGCAACATCTGCCAAAAAGCAGTGCACCACATGTAAGCTGTGTTTACACTGAAGTATTAGCAAAATGTATTTACGGTAGAGGCTTAGCATTTTTTTAAGGAATGCATCTTCACCACTTTTAATGCCAGAGTTTCACACCTAGATCACCTTTTGTTGAGAAATAAATGAGTTGTAGCTGTTTAAATGTCATGCTCAGAGTACATGCTGTCAATACTCTCAGCTACTGCAGCACATTTTAGCTCAATTAATGTGGAAGGGAGTTCAAGTAGTTTTTGTGTTGGCTAAAGTTGATTTTCTGATTTGATTGTGTTGATTAAACTGCTGATTATCCATGCTGCTGATTTATTGCCTTTAGGCTGCTGTATTCATTCCCATCTTTAAAATGGTTTCTCTTGTAAACGAGTCCTTGTGGCTCAATGAGATTAACCTGTATAAACAAAGGTTGAATGAATCTGCTCACAACAGGCTCATGTTCAGGCTGCTGTTTAATACACCTTATTATGTTACATTATAGCGCATATCTTAGATCCTTGGACCTTGAGTAAACAATTTCATTCCACCTCATGTACCACATGTGATGCGAATGACAATAAAGAACCTTGAACCTTGAATTAAAAATGTAATTAAATTCAGTTTATTTATATAGTGCCAAGATACAGCAGTCTCAGGGCACTGCACAAAAATATTCACATACAATAAATTATAAATGGATAAATAAAAAAGCTGGTTAATAACTATCGAAGGAAGCGAGCAGATTGTGTTGAATCTTCACTTCATTGCAGTCTCCCATCCCGAGCAAGTACAAAGGTAACAGTGGAAAGAAAAAAACTCGCTCAGCCGAGTCTTTTTTGTTTATTTTTAGTTGTTGTTCCTGTTTGCGCCTACAAAG
>JBBPBX010058291.1:2765-22150 GCA_038048925.1 Garcialebias charrua
TATATATATATACTGTATATATAAAACCTAATTTTCTGCAGTAGTTTCAGAACACCTGGTTTGATTGGTGCTTTGTCAGGACACGTTATCTGTTGGCTTTAGAGGTACAGCAGAGTGGAACAGCTTTCCACGAAGAATGTGGGAGTTACTGTACAACCTAAGAATGGTTTCTTTCATCGACAGGATGAAGGGAAAACGTGTCGGCTGTCAGTGTTTTTTGTCCACGTGAAGTTTAGTTTGAAGTTTCTCCCACATGACGAAGATTAGCAGTGCAGAGACGGCACAGCCTTGTGTTTGTGCCCGTCTCCTTCCTCCTTTCTCCCACATGTTTGTCTTACTAATGAAGAGGAAGAGGAGAAGAGGAAGGGAGAAAGGACACATGGCCTTCTGTTTCTCAGAGCTGTAGCATGTGAGGCATGAAGGGAAAGTGAGGGTCCTTCCTGGAGTCAGGTAACAGCTGATGTCCTAATACTTTTGGACTCTGGGTTCTTGTTTGTGGTTCAAGCCTTTTCTTCACATGTCCTAGATGAAGGAGGACAAATGGATCTTAAAGAATCAGACACAAGTTTCAAGTAACTGTGTGGTTTCCAATCGTTCAAAAGTAAGAAAACACATTTTCATGATCTTGACAAAGAGAAACTACCATTATTGTCAGTTTGTCTAATTTAATAGTAAGATGACATAGAACTAAAACACAGAAGGATCAGGATGAACACAAAATATATTACAGTAAAATCAAAGATTGAGGAACCCATTGACATAGAACACCAGATAAATGGTATGGCAATGAACCGTGGAAAACTGGAAGGACTGATGAATAAACAACTACAGGTGTGCAGATATGGATGAGAAACAGGTGTAGGGTGAGAAATGGAGACTGCTGAGGGCATCTGGTGGTTTAACAGGAATAAAAACAAGAACACAGCTCATCAGATGAGCCTAATGCCTCTTTTCCACCGCTCGGCTCGGCTCGGGTTGGATCGGCTCAGGTCGGCTCAGTTCGGGTCGGGTCACATCTATGTTATGTTTCCACAGCTTTTTTGTCCCCCTTCTGTGGGCGGGGTCCAGAATCCTACTCGTCTTACCACATGGTGGCAGTAGTGTTCCCTCAAGCTATTTACTACAGTACTAGCCACCACTAGAAGAAGAACACAATAAAGGCTTTGACAGAATGTTGTGAAAGAGATGTCATGCTATAATGAGTACCTCATGAGCTGTAATCTTTAAACCCAATTCATAATCCTACCTTGTTGCCTTCTTTAAACCCATGTATTTTCCAATTTAGTATTTTTAGAATAAAGATGTATTAAAGCATATTTTATTATTTAGTTATGCACAAGGTGCTTGATAAAGTTGCAAAACCATATTTATCTGAGCTGCTTCAACCTTCCTGCCCTCCCCGATCTCAGATCAGCTGAGCAGTTGCTGCTGACAGTCCTCAAAACTTTTTAAATCTTATTTAAAAACACACATTTATTCCTTGGCTTTTAATACGTGATCTTATCTTTTATGGCATGTTAACACACCTGCAGTAAGACTGGTATATGTATTTATTTTTGTATGCTTTTTATAGTTTTTAATTAACTTGTCTTTTATGTTATTGTACAGCACTTTGGTTGACCTTGTGGTTTTTAAAATGTGCTTTATAAATAAAGTTGATTTAAAACATCACACTGTGATCTTTGAAACTGCCAGTGTCTCCCTGGCAAAGTTGCTGCTGGGTGGTAGATGGGTAGATGGATGGTCTGTGAATTCTTTAACTTTAAACTGTCCAAAGGACTTTGGCCACTTTTAATTTTTGACTTTTTTTGTATGACTTCATCCTAGAACCAAATAATTTATAACGTAATAACGGTTGAGCAGATTCTAATAATCTTTATCTTATGATTCTTTAAAGGTCAAATGCAAATGGAAAGTTCTCTTAACTTCCAGTATGGATTTAAACACAATACACACTTCACATTATAAAATAAGTTTAGGAAATTGAATGTTCGAGGACACCACTTAAGAAAATATAACGTTTAATAGGAAAAGTTTGAAGTGACAAACAGAAGTAACAAATTTCCATCTGGTGTCTCACGTCTTCCTCCAGAAGATGACACAGGTTGTTGAATTCTGGCGATTTTCTTCTGTTGACTGTAAAAGAAAAATGTGATTAATTTAGTCCAGAAACTGTTTTTTTTTTTTAAACAACACAGTGTGATCACAACATGTTCATATACTGTCTGTATCCTGTTGGAGTTATTTGAAATAAAATTCGAATTTTTATAGACATAAATGTGTCAAGCTACGTCCATTAATTTTCTCCCTTCTACTTTGTGTCACATACTATCAATTCTATCAAAAACCACATAGCTGATATTTTTCAAAAAAATCTAGTGTGATCACAACATGTTCATATACTGTCTGTATCCTGTTGGAGTTATTTGAAATAAAATTCAATGTGTTATAGACATAAATGTGTCAAGCTACCTCCATTAATTTTCTCACTTGTACTTTGTATCACATATTATCAATTCTATCAAAAACCACATAGCTGATATTTTTCAAAAAAATCTAGTGTGATCACAACATGTTCATATACTGTCTGTATCCTGTTGGAGTTATTTGAAATAAAATTCAATGTGTTATAGACATAAATGTGTCAAGCTACCTCCATTAATTTTCTCACTTGTACTTTGTATCACATATTATCAATTCTATCAAAAACCACATAGCTGATATTTTTCAAAAAAATCTAGTGTGATCACAACATGTTCATATACTGTCTGTATCCTGTTGGAGTTATTTGAAATAAAATTCGAATTTTTATAGACATAAATGTGTCAAGCTACGTCCATTAATTTTCTCCCTTCTACTTTGTGTCACATACTATCAATTCTATCAAAAACCACATAGCTGATATTTTTCAAAAAAATCTAGTGTGATCACAACATGTTCATATACTGTCTGTATCCTGTTGGAGTTATTTGAAATAAAATTCAATGTGTTATAGACATAAATGTGTCAAGCTACCTCCATTAATTTTCTCACTTGTACTTTGTATCACATATTATCAATTCTATCAAAAACCACATAGCTGATATTTTTCAAAAAAATCTAGTGTGATCACAACATATTCATATACTAAATGTATCCTGTTGGAGTTATTTGAAATAAAATTCGAATTTTTATAATTTATTTTCGTTGTGCAAGCACAGGTTTTGGAAACAGTCAAAGCGAAACTACTTTAAATGCAGCATATTTGACCACTACGTGACAATAAGCGTGGTTAAGCTCAGGAGCCCTCGTACTATAAAGTCAGCTATGAAATATATTTTATATCTGTTCATTGAGCTACATTTAAAGACATAAAGCCGCCCGCGCGCGACGCGTTGCTCGTGGCGAAACTACTTTTTAAAATCCTGCAGTTTTGAGCAGTACGTGATTTTATTAAGGACACGTTCAGCTGAAGACCCATCTTTGCTATAAATTTAAAAAATAACAATTGTTTTTACCGTGTTATTCATGTAAAAGTCCTGCCGTGATAGCTTCCCTCGCTTCCGTGAAAACAGCTCGAGTCTCCTCCTTCCCACTTCCGGAGCGGGTGAGCTCGCTTCAGTACCCCTCTGAAACCAGCCCGAAAATCTCAAGAAATCTCGCGCGGCTTAGCACGGAATATCCGGTGGAAAAGGATGAAAGGGGGTCTCTGCGACGCACATATGACGTAACATCCGACCCGAGCCGACCGGTGGAAAAGGGCCATAAATTAATTAAACTCATAATGAAACCTAAAAATTACAAGAAAAAAATGTTTATTTCAAAATAACACAAACTAAAGCAAATATCCCCAAAATCATGGCGGGTATTACATCATCTTTAACATTGTTTTATAGAAAATGTGAGATGCTGAGTGAAGAGCTGTCAGTCAGTGTCCCCACTGATGATCCTACAACCAAGGCAGCTAGTCAACTGTCTTCAGCTGAATAACCTGTAACCTGTTGGCACCAGTTGGGTCAAGCACCTTCCTCCAGTCACCAGTTGTAATTGAAAGATGGAACATTTTTTAAGTGTAATTGAATAAATAATTGAACACTAGACAAAGCAGTAGATCATTAGATTTATAAGTCCTGTTTTTTTCCAAAACAGGTGTAATAGGGGTGGCATGGTGGTGCAGTTGGTAGAGCTGTTGGCTTGTTGGATCAAATACATGCCAGGGGGGCTTTTCATGGTGGAGTTTGCATACGTGGGTTTTCTCGGGTACTCCAGTTTCCTCCTACAGACTAAAAACATGCATGTTAGGCTGACTGGTGACTCTGAATTGTCCCTATAGGTGTGAGTGAGAGAGTGAATGTTTGTTTGTCTCGTTTGTCTCTATGGGTGCATTCACACCAGCCCTGTTGTCTCGAACTCTAGTCCATTTGCTTAGAAAGTCTGGTTCATTTGGGCAGGTGTGAATGCACCATCGAACTCTGTCATGGACCAACAAGGTGAACTCTGGCCCGCCTAAAAACCTAGGTCTCAGTCCGGTTGAAGAAAACTCTAGCGCGGTTCGAGTGCGTTGTTAATGCAAGCAGACCGGAGACTGCTCCAAAAGCAGGAAGTGGACTACAGCTCAGGGCAAACAAGCACGCATTTCTCTTACCTCATATGGAGCCGCCTCGTGTGAAAAACATCATTCTCCATGGTCTTCTGCCTCATCTGCTGAGTCCATTGTTGAAAAATGACAAAACAGAACTCCTCTCCTAAAACTTGATGCCACTCAGTTTTTGTTTTTATTTCCAGAAGAAGAAGAAGTGTCTTCTTCAGAAGTTTTTGTGTAGTTTCTTTCAGTAGTTCTTGGTGCAGCGCCACCACAGGCGAGTGGGGGAACAGGTTGGTTTGACTGCACAGTGCAGTGTGAATGCAAACTGCACCAGCTCAAATGCAAACAACATTTTATGAATAGTGGTCCCCAACCGAACCGAGTCCACCGAAGTATCAGGTGTGAAAACAACCTACAGTATGTGTCCCTGGGATGAACTGGAGACTAGGGATGCGCGATATAAACGGTACACGGTAGAAACAATAGAAATTTAGCCTACGATAGAGATCTGTCTTCGACCGGCTAGCCATAGAAAATCACAGTTGTCAGATTTAATCTTTACTTTTTTTGTTTAAAACTGTGCATAAGTGGTCGAAAGTTAAAGTAAGCGTTGGTTAGCTTTAGAGAAACCTGCCCTCTGATCTGTGAACAGAACGCTGTGTTGTGTGATTTTACTACGAGACCCTCTGGTCAAAGCCACAGAGGAAACTGGTTGTCTTGTCATCTCGCCCACTGGAGGGTTGGAGGTTGAAGTGTTTTCAGTGTAAAATGCTGCTCTCTTACTGTTCATTTCTTAAATGACAATATTGGAAACTATTAAGGGTTAACAACATATTCTTTAGTTTAAAACTTGTGGCTAAAACTACACAAGATATATTTTGCACTGTTTTCCACTACAAGAAAGAAGCCTAATGCTTGAGTTGTTAATTATTTAAAAACTCTCTGGAACTAGTAATGAAATTTTCTTAATAAGAGATTATTTTGTGGTATAGCAGTTTTCAAAATAAATTATGGCAAAAGGACACCCTATGCTTTTTTTTTCATTCCTATTGCGAGTTTTATACCAAAAACATATCGCGATATATATCGTTATCGCCACCCTTCACACAATACATATCGTGATATGAATTTTATGCCATATCACACATCCCTACTGGAGACCCGTCCAGGGTGTCCCCAGCCTCTCGCACATGTGACTGCTGGACATGGGCACCAGTGATGTCATGACCCGAAATGGAAGAAGTGAGTAAAGATGATGGATGGATGGATGGATGGATGACATATCAACACACTGTCTGTTCAAAGTGTAGTTATGGTTGTGTTGGCAAAAGAACAGGAGCTGAGGTCTAGTTGGTGTTTTACATTCATAAATAAATAAAATAAACTTTTTTCAGTGTAATCACCTGACAACAGCTGATAGAAGTGGACATGTTGGAGTAATAGTAAGTATGCAGGGATGTCAGTGGGAAGTTTGGGTTTGCTGCAGAACCTTCAGCTCTGTGGGAGGTAGCCTACTATCGGACCTGCAGGTTCTTCTCTGCTTCACTTGGCAAGAACAAAAGAGCTCTTTTGTTGCTCTTTTCAACACAAACTTGATTTCCAATAACTTCTTAAAGTTTACAGCGAGAACATGAATTAATCTGGCCGCAGACGGACATTATATGATTAGGATTAATGAAGATTAAAAATTTAACGAGACAAAGGGAGGACTTTGTCAAGTAGCAGGATTTGTTTTTCTCTGCTTCAACATTTACTTGAATCTGTTTTAAAGCAGAAGATCAAAGGAAACTCCAACAAAAGTAAATCTCTTTCTTTCTTAAACTAATTGATCAAAAAAACATGTCCAACTCCTTGTATCACTTATTAATGCTCTGATAACCTCTGTAACACAAAAGTTACATCCCATAATACATCACTTTAAAGTAAAACTGTCTTTTTTACAGAATATTAAGTTGTTTCAAAGGATCAAACATAAAACTGAGCTTCTTCCGCCACACGCTGCTCTCAGATGGTGAGTCTGCCCTCTAGAAACAACATCCTGTCACACAGCTGTCACCTCATCTACTGAACACGTCCGTCGTTCCTTTCAGACAATCCCTCTCTCGGGCCCGGCTGGTTCATTCTGCTGCAGAGACACAGAGCTCATTGTTGGACCGGGGGTCCCAAAGTCTGGGTCAGTCTAAACAAGTTAGGGCTCTTAAGATGATTCCCAGAAATCAACTAACATTACAACCAGTATATTTTGCCATTATTGTTATAAAACATACACAAACATCAGTGATAAATAAATCTTTCTTTAGTTGTTTGACTGTTTGAGCTACTATCATTTCTTTATTTTTATGGTTTATTTACAATGTTTGTTCACGTCAACCAACAAGATTGTCCTGCTGCTATTTTGTGGGTCAGAACATAAAAATAATTCTCTTAGGGTTTCTTTGGTACACCACCATAAACAGAATATCTTTTTTTAAATGACAACACAAACATACAATGTATAAAATCACATGTAAGACAGGACTATTTGTTTTTTTTAGTTAACATTGGATCAATAATTGCTGTATTATTTTGTGTACTCACAGCTGTGATTAGAAAAATGTCTTGAACATCTGTATCCTTGTGTGATGCAGTTTTTATTAAATTAAATGAGTGTTTGAATGAGAATGGACTTATTTTCATCTTTCAGTCTGGTTTTAAACAATTGCACGGCACCAAAACAGCTTTAGTGAGGGTTTGTAACGACATTCTTTTTGCAAATGACTCTGGTCAGTTTGTGATCTTTGTACTTCTGGACCTTACCGCTGCTTTTGAGACCGTTGACCACAGTACCTTAAATCACGGTTAGAACACTGTGTTGGGATTACTGGTGCAGCACTGGAGTGGTTCCATTCTAATCTGAGTGACAGGAGCTTTTGTGTTGATGTTGGTAATAGTGTATCTATTTCAGTGCCTCTTTCCTGCGGGGTTCCGCAAGGCTCGATTCTTGAAACCTTTCTGTTTTCACTGTATCTGCTCCCTTTGGGGTCTATACTGAGGAAACATGGTATTTCGCTTCACTGCTATGCTGATGATCGTCAGATTTATTTGCCATCAAAACCCAATAGTTTTTGCTCCATTCACCCTCTGTTAAATTGTCTTGGTGACATTAAGGCATGGATGGCTTCATTTTTTTATTTATTTAACCAGTGCTGGGCAGCGCTAATCCAAAAATTAGTTCAGCTATTTCTAAAACACTTATTGATTTATTTAGGTCCGCAATTTCAAAAGCACTTATGTATTAGCAATGCTAGCGGACGCTAATGCTAACACGCTAACCGCCATTTTGAACAGGGCAAATGGCGAAATACTTTTTTTAATCCAGCAGATTTGACCATTTGAACCGGTTAAGCTCAGAAAAACCTTGTGCTACAAGGTTTTTCTGAGCTTAACCGGTTCAAATGGTCAAATCTGCTGGATTAAAAAAAGTATTTCGCCATATGCCCTCTTCAAAATGGCGGCCGGCAAATGGCGAAATACTTTTTTTAATCCACCAGATTTGACCATTTGAACCGGTTAAGCTCAGAAAAACCTTGTGCTATAAAGTCAGCTAAGAAATATATTTTTTCTCAGCAAAGAAATAATTGTTTTTACCGTGTTTTCATGGAAAGTCCTTATCTTCTGTGGCCGTCGCGGCCGCCATTTTGAAGAGGGCAAATGGCGAAATACTTTTTAAAATCCAGACGCGTCGCGTAGGCCGCTGAGAAACATCCATAAGTTCACCCTCCATGTTAAAAACTCTTCGTCTGACTCTTCGAAAACAAGCAATAAGGCTGCAGAGTAACACACTGGCTGCTAACTGAGAGCGCTCGCTCTAGCAAAGAGACTGAGGGGACGCTTTTTTGTCACGGACCACATCCGGCGCTGACAGGATATGGTCTGTTAGCAGTCGTCCGGGCCCGTAAATAAGTTTTTTCGTTTTTACTGATAGATAATTAGTTATTATCGGTACTGCATTTTAAATAAAAATAGCGCAAATCCGCTTATGAATTATAAAAGTTAGTCAATCCGCTGTAAAGCTAACAAATTGTTTAGGTACGCTATAAGCGGATTAGCGCTCTCTGGCGGTCTGGCGCCCACCTTTGTCTTTAGCAATCAGAAAACTGAAGTTATTGTGTTTAGCCCTAACACTACTGCTGTCTCTGTTCTTGTAAACCTTGACTCTTGAGCCATATGTGATCAGCTGCTTACATATACAGTATGTGCTTTATAAATAAAGTGCACTTGACTTAATATTCTTGTTTTTGTAAGTTGTAAAATGGATTTAGTTTTAGTGCACACATTTCTGCTCGTCGTAGACTTATCATTTGTTGCCGTACAGACTGGTTAACTCATAAAGAGGTGGAAATTAGCTCTGGTGAACTCCTGGTGAATTGTCTCTAACAGGATGTCCTCCTCCTGGCCTCCATCTGCTCCTCCTCGGCCTCCTGCTGGCCCTCGAGCAGGCAGAGGCAGTTGGAGCTCGGGGGTGAAGGTGAAGCTGTAGGTCGTTCGATAAATCAGGCCGTCTGTTCTGATGAGGGACAGAGGAACGGTGATGATGCGATGCAGGGAGCGCCACCCGTCGCTGAACACAGAAACATCAGGAACGACGCAGAGCAGAGATTTGGGAGACCTGAGGACAAAAATCAATCTATTAGTGCAAATCTGAACACAATGAAATGTGAGATCGTACACATTTGCATACCAAGTTAGCACACATTTACAAATAGATGCAAATTTTGTGTTCATGTCTGATAAAATAAAACAATATAAGTGCAAAATGGCTTGTCTGTGTGGTTCTGAGAGATGGAGCTCTTAATTGCTTGAACCTTCTCAGACAAACAGCATTTTGTAGATCGATTATTCAGACAAGGCTTTCTTACACACTCCTGAGCTGCTGGGAGGAATATTTGCAGAATCTCGTGGTGAGCTGGTTTCTACCACAAACCATCAACTATGACACCTCAGCACTTACACTGTGGGAGCTGAGGCAGGTTTTTACGTCAAAGACTGACTTTGATCCTAAATTCATCATACAAGACTCTGTGAGTGAGATATGTGACTGTCACATGTCTGCACAGCCTTTATGTGATTTACAGACTTCCATACAAGAGTTGGACGAAGGACTTTGGCCTAAGCTGCATTTCTCAAAGTTGTTTTTATTTATTTATTTGACAATAAAATGCAGTTATTTTCCTTAGTATTATTTTTGCATCCAAGTCAGGTTCAAAATAATTTTAATCTGTTTTGTTGAAATTCCTCCAAAATCTGCTTAAAAAAATTAAGCACAAGTTAATTATTTATTTTAATTCTGCTTGGTTGCATAATACTGCTTTATGATTACAGTATACAAACCCCAACTCGCAGTCCGTGCTTACACCTTTACTGTCCGTTCTCTTTAACGTACTTCCTCTGCTCCTCTGTAAACTGTATTTATCTATTTATTCCTTCTAACTCACTTGAACATCGTTTCAGCCTCGCTGTTGCCAAATAAAACCTTCAGGTGAGGACTGAAGTTTTCTCCACTGATCTCCAACATGGCAACGTGTCCTCCACCGTTCACCTTTCAAATAATTAAATTAACATGTTAAGTGGAAATTAACCAAATGAAAGCCATTTAATTCATAGAGAAAGTGGTGTCACCTCTAACGCGGTGATGACGGGGAATGGGCTGACTGGAGTCTGAATGCAGGCAACTCCCTGATTGAAGGTGAAATCCACCACCTCCACACCAATGATGGTCCAACAGGATCCGTCATTCAGCACCACCTTGCTGGAGTCCCTGGTGTCGGTCGGGGCCTCGAATAAAGGACAAGATGGAGAATATTTTAAAAATAAAAGAGTGAGAACAAAGGATAAAGACATGAATAGCTGGACGCATGAAGAAATGACACGGATGAAGCCTCACCTGGTACTGGATGATGGAGTCATTTGAAAGGCACAGGTACATGTTGGGACTGTCTCTGAACTGGAAGGCACACTTGTGGAGCTGAGAAATGGGTTCGTCCACGTCTAAGATGGCGTGCTGCTTGTTGACCTTCTGAATCACCTGCAGGTATCGAACAAATCTCAGGAAGGTTTTCAGAACACCAA
Organism: Garcialebias charrua; assembly: GCA_038048925.1. Taxonomy (NCBI): domain Eukaryota; kingdom Metazoa; phylum Chordata; class Actinopteri; order Cyprinodontiformes; family Rivulidae; genus Garcialebias; species Garcialebias charrua. The sequence continues at coordinate 13,438 of JBBPBX010058291.1, forward strand.
AGACAAAATTCACTCAATAACTGATTTTTTTAATGTCTTTAAGAATCAAGAAAGGAAGTTCTGTTGCCTTTTACCAAAGTTTATGTTTATGTTTATTAAATGTGTTCATTTTTTTTTTTACAAAAAACACAATACAAAACAATCCCATAAATGATAACGTACAAAATATAAAAAAATGAAAGGTAGCAGAAAGAAGAAAAAATCTTATTATATCTGCCCCTTTTTTCAAACAATCAGTTCAAACAATAATAATCTTCCAGTAACAGAACAAAATGAATAACTCTTTCTAATTTTCTAACTAATACAATACACATTACGCTATTTCATATATATTTTTTAACAATTCAGTTTTGATCATTTTCTTAAATGTAAACATTGACTTGGCATTTTTAACTACATTCTCCAAACCATTCCATAATCTAATTCCCTGGATTGAGGTAGAACGTCCCTTCAAACTAGTTCTGAATTGTGGTTTTACAAATATCTCTGTCCCCTTAAGATTATAACAACTTTGTCTTTTAACAAAATGCATTTGGATATTTAAAGGTAATGCGTTATTCTGAGCCCTATACATAACTGATAAAATATTATAATCTACCAAATCATGGAACTTCAATAATTTCAGTTGATAAAATAATGTGCTTGATGGATGACAGTAATGTTGATAATTCTTATAGCTCTTTTCTGTAAAATAAAAATAGGCTTTGTAATTGTTTTACACGCTTCCCCCCAAACATCAATACAATAGATTAGGTGTGGAACAATGATTGTGTTATACAACAAATACAGAGCTTCATCATTCAATGGGTCTCTGACCTTGTACAGTACTGCAAAAGTGGCCATAACCTGACGCAGCAAGTCAGACACAGAGAACTGACAGTTCAGCGCTAAAATAGGAAAAGGCTCTAAAACTACCGGTAGGTGGTCTGAAGGAAATACCTGCAGGTTTTGTGCCCAAAACCTGAGTATTACCTCACCAGAATTATAATACCCCGGACTTCATGGCACACAGGAAATTAATGTTGTTTTTATATACAAGTCCGCTGATCCGGCTGAACATTCTGTTCGATGCATCCACCTTCCTTGTCCTCACTCTATGAATGGAGACCACAAGAGAAACCAGAGCCAACAATCTCGTCACACTCCAGGCGTAGCAGGAAAGATCTTCATCTTTCAGCTAACTGTGCAGTAATAGGCCCCAACTACAACAACATACAGAGGTATAGCGTGAGGGGCCACCTTCACCATCTTACCCAAGACCCACAGCTGAAGGTGTTATGTAAGCAGCTCAGGAGGAAACGTTCAGTTCAGCAAAATACAAAGAACTCTGCTCAGGTTCGTCTAACTGGAAGATGGGAGGAACCCCGTTAATGTTCGGGATTAGCTGTTCACGTAACAGCTGAACAAATCTGAGACCAATCTGAAGAGCGTTAACACTCAACTGTAGGAAATGAGCTCTCGTGATTGAATTCTAAATGTTTTTTTTTTTCAAAAACAGATATTTTAAAAATGAGTTTTCAAGAACTTAAAATTTAATTAATCCCACTTTACATTTTATAATTATGACAATGAAAACTGGTTTAAGTAAACTAATCATTGATGGATTTACAAAATCAGTTTATCTTGTAGATCAAACATCCATCCATCCATCTTCTTTAACTTCTTTTTTGGGTCACGGAGGTCACTGGTGTCATATCCAGAGTCACTGTTCAAGAGGCAGGGGACACCCTGGACAGGTCTCCAGTCCACCACAGGGACACATAGAGACAAACAACCATTCTCTCTCACACCCAGGGACAATTTAGAGTCACAAATGAGTCTAACATGCATGTTTCTGGTCTGTTGGAAGAAACCAGAGTACTCGAAGAAAACCCACACATGCACAGAGTGAACATGCAAACTCCACCCAGAAAAGCTCCCCTGCTGGGATTCGATCTGTCACCCTTATTGATGAGGGGCAACAGCTCCACCAACTGAGCCACCGTGCTGCGTGGATCAAGCTTTTAAAAAGAAACAGTGGAAGACCACAGAGCTGCATGCTCATGCAGGTGGTTGGCACTTTTGCTTTGTAGCAAGAAGACGGGCGACTGCGGTGCAGTGGTAGGACAGCCAGCATGGAGCCAGAAAGTCACGGGTACAATTCTCCACCATACTCATATATCCCTCCACAGCACTGAGACTGCCCTACTGAAGGTTTTTAACGACATCTTCTTATCCACAGACACCGGTGACTCTGTGCTGCTTGTCCTTTTGGACCTCACATCCGCTTTCGACACCATCAACCATGAGATCCTCATTGCTAGGTTGGAGCAGTGGGTGGGCATCTCAGGGTCAGCCCTAAACTGGTTCAGATCCTACCTCTCTGACAGATCCTTTTGTGTTTCCATCAATGGTTTTAGTTCTGCAGTGGCAGCTCTTAAATGGGGGGTTCCGCAGGGGTCCATCCTGGGTCCTCTCTTGTTCTCCTTATACCTGCTGCCACTCGGTGCTATTTTCCGGAAACACAACATACCCTTCCACTTCTACGCCGATGACTGTCAAATTTACTTCCCCCTAAGACAAAATGGTACATGCTCTATTCAACCTCTGCTCGACTGCCTGGCTGACATCAGGGACTGGATGGCTTTAAATTTCTTAAGCTTCAACGATAAGAAGTCTGAAGCCATATTGTTCCTTCCCAATGACACAACCTCGAACCACTGCATCGACCTCTCTGCTCTACCCCTGTCTGAAAAACAAAAAGTCACAAATCTGGGAGTGATAATGGATCCTTCCATGAAACTCAACAGTCATGTAAACATGATCGTTAAATCCTGTTTTTTCCAGCTGAGGCGACTGTCTAAGCTGAAGCCCATATTATCAAAAAACAACCTGGAGACAGTGATTCACGCATTCATTACATCTAGGCTTGATTACTGCAATTCACTTCTGCTTGGCGTCAGTCAGGCCTCCATTGCACGACTACAACTGGTCCAGAACGCAGCTGCCCGATTTTTAACCAGTACACGCAAAGGAGAGCACATTACACCAGTCTTGGCCTCCCTGCACTGGCTACCGGTTCATCTTAGAATCCAGTTCAAAATTCTCATGTACGTCTACAAATCACTGAACAGCCTCGCCCCCGCCTATCTCTCAGATCTGATACACCCATATGTCCCTCCACGTGCTTTGAGGTCAGAGGACCGGGTACTTTTAACAGTTCCAGAAACTCGTCTTAAGCGCAGAGGTGACAGGGCCTTCTCTGTAGCTGGCCCTAGACTCTGGAACGAGTTACCGCTGCTCATCAAACAGGCCCCCTCCCTCTCAGTTTTCAAGTCCAGGTTAAAAACTCACTACTATTCTGTTGCCTTCAACACCCGCTGATTGGTGTTTGATCGTTTTATTTTGATCTGCAATGTTTTTATGTTTTTCGTGTTGTACTTCATTGTCTGTGGTGCCTGTTGCTTGTTTGTTTGTTCAGCACTTTGGTGTGGACTTGTTCCTGTTTAAAGTGTTTTATAAATAAAATGGTATGGTATGGTATGGTATATGTCGTAGTGCCCTTGAGAAAGACACTGAATCCCTATAGTCCCTGGGTGCCTACATAGCTGTGTGCTGTTCCACTTGGGTGTACCTCATATGTGATTGGTTGAACGCAGAGAATTTATTCATTGTATGGGAACATAAAGTGATGACAAAACTATGATAAACTACTGTGTGTGATTAACTATGATAAGCTATGAAAAACTATGTGATAAACTATGATAAACTATGTGATAGCTGTATGATAAACAGTGATAAACTATGATAAACGGTGATAAACTATGATAAACTATGATAAACAATGTGATAAACTATGATAAAATGTGAAAAGCTATGTGATAAAAAATGATAAACTATGTGAAAAACTGTGATAAACTATGTGATAAACTATGTGATAAATTATGATAAAATGTGATAAAGTATGATAAAGTATGATAAAGTATGATGAACTATGTGATAAACTATGTGATAAACTATGATAAACTATGATAAACTGTGATAAACTATGGGATAAACTATGATAAACTATGTGACAAACTGTGTGATAAACTATGATATCCATCCATCCATCCATCCATCCATCCATCCATCCATCCATCTATTTTCTTCCGCTTATCCAGGGTCGGGTCAGGGGGGTAGCAGCCTAAGTAGGGAGGCCCAGACTTCCCTCTCCCCAGCCACTTGGAGCAGCTCCTCTGGGGGAATCCCAAGGCGTTCCCAGGCCAGCCGAGAAACATAGTCCCTCCAGCGTATCCTGGGTCTTCCTCTGGGTCTCCTCCCGGTGGGACATGCCCGGAACACCTCACCAGGGAGGCGTCCAGGAGGCATCCTAACCAGATGCCCGAGCCACCTCAACTGGCTCCTCTCGATGTGGAGAAGCAGCGGCTCTACTCCGAGTCCCTCCCGGATGACTGAGCTTCTCACCCTATCTCTAAGGGAGAGTCCAGACACCCTGCGGAGAAAACTCATTTCAGCCGCTTGTATCCGAGATCTCGTTCTTTCGGTCACAACCCAAAGCTCATGACCATAGATGAGGGTGGGAACGTAGATCGATCGGTAAATTGAGAGCTTTGCCTTTCGACTCAGCTCTCTCTTCACCACGACAGACCGGTACAGCGCCCGCTTCACTGCGGACGCTGCACCTATCCGCCTATCGATCTCACGCTCCAGTTTTCCCTCATTCGTGAACAAGACCCCGAGATACTTAAACTCCTCCACTTGGGGCAGGACCTCCTCCCCGACCCGGAGAGGGCATGCTACCCTTTTCCGGCTCAAGACCATGGCCTCGGATTTGGAGGAACTGATCCTCATCCCGGCCGCATAACACTCGGCTGCAAACCACTCTAGCAAAAGCTGTAGATCACGATCTGATGAAGCCAATAGGACCACATCATCTGCAAAAAACATGATACATGATAAACTGTGATAAACTATGGGATAAACTATTATAAACTATGTGATAAACTATGTGATAAACTATGATAAACTATGTGATAAACTATGCTAAGCTGTGATAAAGTATGTGATAAACTGTGATAAACTGTGATAAACTACATGATAAACTGTGATAAACTATGTGATAAACTATGCTAAACTATGTGATAAACTATGCTAAGCTGTGATAAAGTATGTGATAAACTGTGATAAACTGTGATAAACTACATGATAAACTATGCTAAACTATGTGATAAACTATGATAAACTATGTGATAAACTATGATAAACTGTGATAAACTATGTGATAAACTTTGTGATGAACGATGTGATAAACTGTGATAAACTATGTGATAAACTATGTGATAAACTATGATAAACTATGTGATAAACTGATAAACTATGATAAACTGTGATAAACTATGTGATCAACTATGATAAACTATGACAAACTGTGATAAACTATGTGATAAACTATGTGATAAACTATGTAATAAACTATGATAAACTATGATAAACTATGTGATAAACTGTGATAAACTGTGATAAACTACATGATAAACTGTGATAAACTATGATAAACTATGTGATAAACTATGCTAAACTATGTGATAAACTATGATCAACTATGTAATACACTATGATAAACTATGATAAACTATGTGATAAACTGTGATAAACTGTGATAAACTACATGATAAACTGTGATAAACTATGTGATAAACTATGCTAAACTATGTGATAAACTATGCTAAACTATGTGATAAACTATGATAAACTGTGATAAACTATGTGATAAACTTTGTGATGAACGATGTGATAAACTGTGATAAACTATGTGATAAACTATGTGATAAACTATGATAAACTATGTGATAAACTATGATAAACTATGATAAACTGTGATAAACTATGATAAACTGTGATAAACTATGTGATCAACTATGATAAACTATGATAAACTGTGATAAACTATGTGATAAACTATGTGATAAACTATGTAATAAACTATGATAAACTATGTGATAAACTGTGATAAACTGTGATAAACTACATGATAAACTGTGATAAACTATGATAAACTATGTGATAAACTATGATAAACTATGTGATAAACTATGATAAACTATGATAAACTATGATAAACTATGTGATAAACTATGATAAACTATGCGATAAACTATGTGATAAAACTGTGATAAACTATGTGATAAACTCTGTGATAAACTATGATAAACTATGTGATAAACTGTGATAAACTATGTGATAAACTATGTGATAAACTGTGATAAACTATGATAAACTGTGATAAACTATGTGATAAACTATGATAAACTATGATAAACTGTGATAAACTATGTGATAAACTATGTGATAAACTATGATAAACTATGTAATAAACTATGATAAACTATGATAAACTGTGATAAACTGTGATAAACTACATGATAAACTGTGATAAACTATGTGATAAACTACGATAAACTATGTGATAAACTATGATAAACTATGATAAACTATGATAAACTATGTGATAAACTATGATAAACTATGTGATAAACTATGTGATAAACTGTGATAAACTATGTGATAAACTGTGATAAACTATGTGATAAACTATGTGATAAACTATATGATATACTATGTGATAAACTATGTGATAAACTGTGATAAACTGTGTGATAAACTATGTGATAAACTATATGATAAACTATATGATAAACTATGTGATAAACTATGATAAACTGTGATAAACTATGTGATAAACTGTGATAAACTATGTGATAAACTATGTGATAAACTATGATAAACTATATGATATACTATGTGATAAACTATGTGATAAACTGTGATAAACTGTGTGTTATTAAACTATGTGATAAACTATATGATAAACTATATGATAAACTATGTGATAAACTATGATAAACTGTGGTACACTATGTGATAAACTATGCAGTTTCACTTTCAAGAATGTCCTCAATATGATTGCTGTTTGGGCCCTTTCTGCATGACACATGCATGTTCTTCTTGTGTTTGCATGGGTTTCTCTGTGTAAGCACGTTTCTTCCCACAGACCAGAAACATACAAATGTTAACAAACAACACTAGTTTGGTCCTAGGTGTGTATTTGAGTGCATGCTTGTTTATGTGTTCCTGTGACGAACTGACATGTCCAGGGTGTACCCCACCTCTATTACTGCTGGTGAGAAGCACCCACTCCCCCAGACAAAGGAGGTTAAAGATAATGAATGGATAGAAGACCACAGAGAGGAGTGATGGATCTAGAGGAGGAGGATATGCAGAGGGATGGTGTGACAGAGAAGGATGTTAGGGATAAAGAGAGATGGTGGCATGATTTGCTGCGAAAGTGAGCAGCTGAAATAAGGTGTCAGTTTACCATGTGCTACCAGGGGAGCAGCTGTGGCTGAGTGATTAGAGCAGTCATCCTCTAATGGGAGAGTTGGGGGGTTCAATTCCACCAGCAGTCACATGTTGAAGTGTCCCTGGGCAAGACACTGAATCCCTCATTTCTTTTTATGTGTGTCCCATTGGTGTTTGAATGTGACAAAGCCCTGATTAGTCTCTACAGATTCAGATTAGCCTTGTAGAGATAGTGGAATGCTGTGTAGATGGGTTAATGAAGGCACATGCATTGTAAAGTGCTTTGAGTATCTTGGTTCTGCATAAGTACAGTCCATTTACCATTTACCAAACTGCTCAGTCTTTTTCAAGACATCAACCAGATCAGTGAACCTTTAGTGACCTACTGCTGAGAATATTAACAGACTGGAAGAGATTCCTACAACCTTGTAAACCAGTGAACCCAAAGCACAAGGGAAATGAACCAAAAATTAATTCTGTATATCCTGGACTTCCCTATATGTCTGTTGATTAAAGGGGAAATGGAGTGCTTTAAAGGGGACCACATATTCAAAATTCACTTTTTAATGGTTTTTTTACTCAACTTTGGGTATTTACTTCATAAAAAAACAGTCCTAAGGCCAAAAAAATGCACCCAGTGGTTTATTTACTCTAAGTAGATTTATTTATCTTTGATAAATACACTTCGTTTCCCACTTCCTGCGGTTTGTGACGTCACAAACCGCAGCCAACCACCTCAACCTGAGTCCAGCCCCTCACCTAGCAACCCCTGGTTAGGCTCAACCCACTTCTGTATTAAACACATGACTGTTGTTTTTCATGATTTCATCTCATCTTTTGTTTATATGTTCTTAATTTCATGTGTACAGCACTTTGTTGCAGCTGTGTTTTTTAAATGGCTTTATAAATAAAGTATAATTGTTATTTTTATGTTTTAGTTCAATTTTTAGTGTATTTGCGATCGCTCCCAACGCGCAGCCGGCAAAAATTAAACGAGCGGACCCCCGGCGTAGGGACCGGCGGCAACGGGACCCTCTTCTGGCGGATGGAGCGGAGCTTCAACTGTACAGCCTCGCTGCAGCCTCGCAGCAGCGAGGACCTTCTCCTTACGGATTAATTTACGGGAGACACTTGGTGAACTTTGTGTTGTCTTGACTGGAACAGCGATAACTCCCAAAATCTCCGCGTGCAACGAGCGGAGCTGGCGAACACCGGAAGAGGAACAAGCTAACATTAGCATCGGATTCGGGTGGTCTCATGCTAAAAGGAGCAGCAAATTGCGGCGCGCTCAGACGGGTTTCGGTAAGTTATCTTAAGCTAACACTAACAGTAAGTCAAATGAGTAATAAAAAAAGAGCTAATTTTAAAACAA
>JBBPBX010058292.1:9554-22149 GCA_038048925.1 Garcialebias charrua
AAATGTTTTAACTACTAGTTATCTTTGGAGTTTCAGTCTGACATGTTGTTTTAGAGATGGATGAACGTTATTTAACGCTAGTTGAGAAGAAACTCGTCTAGTTTTTAAACAATGTTTCACTGAAATAAAACTGATTTGTTTCGTATTAGTGTGCAGTCTCTGAATGACAAAAAAAATTTGAAGTATTAAAAATGTGTTGCGTGTGTAAGTTCATGAATCTCAAACCAGGAGGAAATTATAAAACCAGACAGTCCAACAACCAGATATTGTGTTTTATACTTAATGAAGTGACTGCTTCTATTTTTACAAAAACAACCTTGATTGAAATTAAACTTCTTTGTTGTGGTGGAAGTTCAATTGTGAGGAATTGCTTGGGATTAAAATATGTAAATAAACAAAAATGTTGGATGTTGTGTTGCTCTTGTAATTAAGTCAGGGTTGTTAGCACACAACCCAGTTAGTTGGTAGTTGTAATTTATTATCAGTATTTAGCTGATCAGTAAGCCCTGTAATTTTCTGCACGAGTCTGTTCTGTCATGGAGCTCAACTAAAGTCATCAGTATGATGGAAATAAAATGTAAAAATCCTTGTAGCCTAATAAAAGACGATGTTGAACAACTTTAGGAAACTCTGTTTAAAGCTTTTAAAGGCTGTGATTGATAAACAGATTTATATACTGGATTTATTTATTGTTCTGTTTTTGACAAATCATGATGAATGAATAATGTTGAAGGGACAGTTTCAGTGGCTAAATAAATAAAAAGGTGCATGTTTGTTTGACTTTAGGAAGTGGTGGGGCAGAGGTTACAGAAGGTCATATTGCAAGAAGTCAGGCTCTGGGGATCTGTCATGAAAAGCTGCTGCCAACTCTGTTTTACTAATATCTGTAAACTTTACACTTTTTTATTGTATTTTGTAAAGTCAGCTAGTTGTGGTGAACTTTTATTGGGTTGATTCCAAACATTGACTTGTAGAGGAACAACCAAAGTTTACTTCTGCTTATTTACCGTATTTTTCAGACTATAAGATGCACTTAAAATCCTTTAATGTTCTCAAAAATTGACGGTGAGCGTTATAATCAGGTTCGTCTTATCCATTAATCCTTGTTGTGCTTACTGACCTCGACTTATACAGCGATGCGTCGTGTACGGCGGACAATACGGTACTTTTGTGGGGTTCAGCAGCATTAATGCATTTTGTGCCTTGTAGTTCTGCCTCAATGTTTCAGGTGTTAAACTGTAAAAATAAATAAATAAATAAAAGCTAAACTTCACTTCTTGCAGTTTTTAACCTTCTATGCAAAAGAATCCAGTCGCTTTGCTCTGAATCTGATTTGTTGTTTGAATGATTTGGTTTGAATTTGAATTAAAAGCATTTTTATTTCTCTCTAAAATGTATTTTTCACCTAAAGTAGAGTTTTTTTTTTTTAAAGCTTTCTCTAGAAACCCACAGCTCTACACGGTGTTATCGTCCCGTTGTCAGATTTATGAAGAAAACTTTTCGGGACATGTATCATTTAGTGGAAACGTGTTGAGTTTTGCTGCCTGACCTTTTACTGAGGTCGAGATCCGAAAAGAGCGGAGCAGCGTCTTTAGCGTCAGTCTTAGTGGTGTGTTTGTTCTTTCACAGTATGTAGAGACTTTAAAATGTTGGAGTAGCTCATGTTGAAATAAGTTTTTAATGTTCACAAACAAATTATGCTCACATTCAGTGGTGTAGTCTACGCGATACTCGTGTATATGGAGTATACCCACTAGAAAAGCTCAAGAATTTCAGTATACCCACTTAAAAGTGCCCAGTGATACATGACATATAATTAGGCACATGTCATTAACACGCTAAATACTTCTGTAACAATCTATCGGTACACAGAGCTTTGCTTTGATACAGTTTTATAAATTCTATAACATGTTTTTAATACAAAGCCAACTGTTTTACAAAGTTTGTTGTACATTTATTAAAGTATAAGCATCAGAGAAATTTGAAAATGTTCAATATGCTTAAAAATCTAAATACATTGACGATTACAGTACATTGTACTAACCAGTGTACAAAGGTTTCTAAGCACAGTATACCCACTACAAATATGTAGACTACACCACTGCAGTGGGACATGCCTGGACCCACCTCAGGTGACTCATTTCCATGCAGAGGAGAAGTGACTCTACTCAGAGCTTTCTGCAGATGACAAAGCTCTTAATCTAATACAGGTAGTCCTCGACTTACGACGGAGTTCCATTCCTACATGGCGTCGTAAAGCGAATTTTGACGTAAGTCGGAACATACGTACTAGGGGTTGAACGAGTACATAATTTTTAAGCTCGACATTAACATAAAAAAACTCGAGTGGCACTCGATTAGTCAATGACGTCACAGTGTCTTATGATGCAAAATAAATAAATAAATATAAATGCATAAAAACGTCTTTACAAAAAGAAAAAAAAAGACCAACAAAACATTGGGAGCATTTATTATGCTCCTATCATTTATCATACTGCAGATAAGTCACAGGAAAAACAAAACTATTAGTTAATATTAAAAGTGAAAGTAAGGCGCTGAACCGAAACTTAAAAAACAAATGGGGCCACAGCCACACCGTACCACCGCCTGCAGTGCTGTGCAATTTAGGTTTACTTTTAGAGATTGTGTTTATAGTTTTTTAATAGGTCTAGAGAGATGAATATTTGTTTCTTTTTGTTTGTGAAACGAGAGAGAGGACGCCGTTTCGGCCGTGTTATATATGTGACCTGCAATGCAACACTGCCCCCTGCTGTCACAATCTACTACGGTGTTCAAAGCAAAGAAAATCAACAGAATGATTCAATGAGTAGCGCAATTTATAAAATTATAAACTGTTTTACCTTTTTGACAAGACTGGACCAGCTCCATACATCCGTGCGCACAAAGGAATACATTTTGTAGCGTCTACTAAAAGCTACCCCGCGCTCGGTTTTTAATCACGTGATGTGACGTACTGACGTTACCGCGACGTGATGACGTCACTACGGGTACTCGAGGTGGACAAAAAAGCCTCGATAGAAGTCAAAGCACTCGATCTGTCGATAACTAGGTTACTCTGTTAAACCATTAATACGTACAAAAAAAAGTACAGTACTGTACATTTACCAAGCACTTAGAGTCAGAGTCAGAGTCAGAGAGAATTTATTGTCATTTGCACCGCATGTAGTACATGTGTTGAAAACGAGATTATGTACACAGGGTCCCAGTTACATCCAACAACAAATGCAAGAGAAAAACAATAATAACATCTAGGATTAACTAAGAGAGACATCAGCTAGTAATACACTAAGCCCTAATGTAGTAGAAAAACATCATTATAAACAGCAGCACGAACATGAGCAGATGGTCACAGATGAACGCAGCAACAAGAAACAGATCAGTATCAGCATGATGTGACATTTTGCAGTGTTTATTCTTATTATTTATTTATTCATGAGTCTGACAGCCTCAGGGTAGAAGCTGTTCCTCAGTCTAGTGGTTCTACATTTGATGCTCCTCAACCTCCGTCCCGAGGGGAGTGGTGCAAAGAGTGAGTGTGCTGGGTGAGTGAGGTCTTTCATGATGCAGGTGGCTCTTTTTCTGCATCTGGAGGTGTAAATGTCTGTGATGGTGGGGAGACTGACTCCCACAGACTTCTGTGCAGCCTTCACCACTCTTTGTAGAGCTTTCCTCTCTGCAACTGTGCAGCCTCCATGCCACACGTTGATGCTGGAGCACAGGACGCTCTCCACTGCACACCTGTAGAACGAGGTGAGGACTGAGCTTCTCAGACCGGCTCGTCTCAGCCGTCTGAGGAAGTAGAGTCTCTGATGACCTTTCTTGATCAGGCTGGTGGTGTTATTGCTCCAGCTGAGGTTATCATTCAAGTGTACACCCAGGTACTTGTAACTGGAGACCACCTCCACCGCAGATCCACCTATATACAGTGGGGTGTGGGTGTGTTTGTTCCTTCTGAAGTCCACAATCATCTCCTTCGTCTTCTTCACATTCATGTGAAGGTTGTTCTCTTTGCACCAGCTCTCCAGATGTTCCACCTCCTGTCTGTAGCTGGATTCATCATTATCTGTGATGCATCCCACCACAGCTGTATCATCTGCAAACTTAACAATATGACAGCCTGGAAGTGTGGCTGTACAATCATATGTGAGCAGAGTGAACAGAAGAGGGCTCAGCACACATCCTTGAGGAGAGCCAGTGCTGAGGGTGATGGTGGAAGAGGAGAAGTTGTGGATCTTCACGGACTGTGGTCTGTTTGTTAAGAAGTCTAAGACCCAGTTACAAATAGAGGGGCTTAGTCCAAGTGTGGATAGTTTGTCTATCAGAGTTTGGGGGATCATGGTGTTGAAGGCAGATGTGAAGTCCACAAAGAGCAGACGCACGTATGAGTCCTTCTGATCCAGGTGGGTGAGAGCAGTGTGGACCACAGAGGAGATGGCGTCCTCTGTTGATCGGTTCTCACGGTATGCATATTGATGAGGGTCCTCGCTGATGTTGACGGCTGTCTTGATGTGGGACATGACCAGTTTCTCAAAACATTTAGCGACTATCGGGGTGAGAGCCACCGGTCTATAGTCATTCAGACCAGTCACTGTGGAGCTTTTTGGGACTGGGATGATGGTGGCAGTCTTCAGGCAGGTGGGAACTGACTCCAGTGAAAGTGAGGTGGTGAAGATGTCAGCCAGCACCTCACAGAGCTGGTCCGCACATTCCTTCAGAACTTTCCCTGGGATGTTGTCTGGACCCGTAGCTTTATGAGGGTTGATCCTTCTGAGACTACCTCTCACTTCTGCTGCGGTCACTTTGAGGTGCTCCTCGTCTGGTGATGAGTTGAGTCTGGTGCTAGTTGGTCTGTTTGGATCATCAAAACGTGCATAAAACTTATTGAGGGCATCAGGCAGGGATGGGTCCCTGGGGCATTGTTTGCTTTTGCCCTTGTAGTCTGTTAAGCATTTGATGCCCTGCCACATGCTCCGTGGATCATGTGAGGTGAACTGTCCCTCGATCCTCTGTGCATACGCGGCTTTGGCCTTCTTTATGCCATCATCCAGTTCTCTCCTGCACTTTCTCAACTCCTCAGTATCTTTAGACTTGAATGCAGTGTCCCTGGCTGCCAGCAGGGTGCGGACATCCTTATTTAGCCAGGGTTTTTGATTGGGGTAAAATTTAACACACTTTCTTATGGATACATTTTCAGCACATGTACTGATGTAACCCAGGACTGAGGAAGCATAAAGTTCCAGGTCAACTGAACTTCCATTCGTAGCTGCCTCTTTGAAGACAGACCAGTTTGTGTTTTCAAAGCAGTCTCTTAGCATGGGGGAACTATCTTGGCGCCACGATGTGATCACTCTTTGTTCCGGCTTGTGACGTCTGAGTGGGGGGAGCTGTCTAGGGACCAATAGCCTATCCTAACACAGTTTTTAAAGATGAAGGAACAAGTTGAATTGTCTCCCTCCTCCCTAGCAGGCTCCATTCACATAAAGGGAGCTAGCTGGCTAACTAGCTTGCTGTACGGTGGCCTACCTCCGTCCCTCCGTCCATCCAATATTTGTTTACGACGTAAAACCGCCGTCAGCTCGGTCCATCTGCCGTCCATCTGCCATATTCCGTTGTAAAACCACCATCAACCTCTGTTTAAAGACGAAGGAGCAAGTTGAATTGTCTCCCTCCTCCCAAGCAGGCTCCATTCACAGAAAGGGAGCTAGCTGGCTAACTAGCTTGCTGTACGGTGGCCTACCTCCGTCCGTCCATCCATCCAATATTTGTTTACGACGTAAAACCGCCATCAGCTCGGTCCATCTGCCGTCCATCTGCCGTATTCCGTTGTAAAACCGCCATCAACCTCTGTCCAGAGCGTTTAATCTCCGCCTGTACTGTACTGGTTCTGCCGTGAAGCTCCGCCCAGAGCGGGTCTTTCTGTTTATTTTTCGCATTTTCTGCTGTCAAGCTACTGCTTCTGCCGTCAAAACTGGAAGGAACTCGGAACTCGGCTTTAAAAATAAAAAAAAATAAAAAAATCTTTTTATGGAAATGCGTGTCGTAACCGCGAAATGTCGTAACTCGATGCCGTCGTAAGTTGAGGATTACCTGTATTTAAGATTGAGCTCAACTACCCTACAGAGGAAGCTCATTTCAGCTGCTTTTATCTGATATCTTGTTCTTTTGATTACCGTGTGATCCATTCCTCATAGCTACAGGTGAGGGTTGGAAGACAGGTGAAGCAGTGAATTGAGAGCTTTGCCTTCTGATTCAGCCCCTTTAACCATTTCATACTGGATCAGTGAACTCAATACTGTAGACGAGGCCCTGGTCCATCAGTCCAGCTCTACCCTACGATCATTCTTTAACAAGGCTCCTAAAAATAAACAATAACTCTTCCACTTGAGGCAGACACTTCTTGACCTTTTTCTGGTTAAGAACCATGATCTCAGACTTAAAGCTCCCCTGACATCATCTTTGAACTTTCCATAAAATGGCACAACATATATATATTTTAACATTGAACTATGATCGTTTTTGTTCGTGATCAGGCAGTCATATATTAACATTTATGTATACATTACATGTATATATAACAAAGCAACATTTTTCTGTTTTTCTGGGTGAAGGCAGGGGACACCTCCGGACAGATCTCCAGTCCATCACAGAGACATCCTGGACAGGTCTCCATTCCAGACGTCTCAGCTGCATATTTTGGACCAAACAGGACGGATGAAGATGCATCTAAACTTGTTTTTGTTGTAAATAAATGTAAATTTACAATAAAGAATATAAAATGCTTAATTGTTGATGGATAAAAATACACAAATAAAAACTAGTAAAAAATATAAAAGCATTAATTTTGGCACAATCTGCAGCTTAAATAATATTTCATACAAATATAAACCTGTACCCATTTTTATAACAACTGAAGAAGTCAAAAGGAAGCTGGCTTTTTATTTTTTTTATAAACATGTCACCATAAGACATTCCTTAGTTTGTAACCTTTAAAACAGACACACTGAAAAAATGCATCACAAAAAGTTTATTGTCATAGTTTGATTTAGCTTTTATCCACTTTAACAGCAGGGTTCTCCATCTGCGTTCCTGTGATGCTGTTGTTCTCCATGGGCAAGAAGAGTTGAACAAGGTGACGTGTAGGGAGTTTTGATCACATCATCCAACACCTTAAACAGAAAAATGTATATTGTTTATAATATATATATATATATATATATATATATATATATATATATATATATATATAATACATTTACATAAATGTTAATATATGACTGCCTGATCACAAAACAAACACACACACACACCCTGATGTTCAGCTATGACATCAATATATGTTATTTTGACAGTATTTGATATAAATTTATTTTTAAATGTAATGATTGACGTATAAACTACTGTTTTTATATATATTTATATATAGTGAACATGTAAACATGCAAAGTACAACAGTGGAAATATGAATGGTGTTTTTCAGAACGTATGTTTGAATAAACTTCTAAAATAAAACAGATAATTTAAAAAGGACTCATGTTTTTAGACTATAAATTAATGTTGAATGATTATTAGATAAATTAATTAATGTATTACCGTTTCAGTGCTCTGTAAAAGAGTTAGATGTGGAAGAATCCCTTCAGCCTCTAAAAGTTGCTGCTGCAGAACTCAGACACCTGCTCACTTCCTGAACGTGACACCTCTCATGAAAGCAGCAGCAGCAGGAAGAAAATAAACAGATAATTTAAAAAGGACTCATGTTTTTAGACTATAAATTAATGTTGAATGATTATTACTGTAGATAAATTAGTTAATACCGTTTCAGTGCTCTGTAAAAGAGTTATCCCGATCAGCCTCTGCAGAACTCAGACACCTGCTCACTTCCTGAACGTGACACCTCTCATGAAAGCAGCAGAAGAGAAAATAAAACCCTGCTGTTTCTTGTTGATCACTCAAAATAACTTCTGCTTCACGAACTGAAGCCAAATCGCTAAAATATCAACTTTTAAATTGCTAAATTCGTCTGATGCGTCTGCATTCTCCGCCATTGTTTTCAATGCGCGTTGGAGCAGGCATCTGGACGTGACGTCACAGTCACGTGACCGGAAATATCCGGATTTACCGTGTAAAAAAACGGCGCTAATTTTAAACTATTTTTGAGAGGAATTTTCATTAATTTAACATTGTTTTAGCAAAAACGATCATAGTTCAATGTTAATATATATATATGTTGTGCCATTTTATGGAAAGTTCAAAGATGATGTCAGGGGAACTTTAAAGCCGACTCTATTCTAGCTGATTCACACTTAGCTGTGAACATTCCAGTGCATGCAGAAGTCCATGGCTTTAAGACGCCAACAGAACCACATCAACTGCAAAAAACAGACCCTGAGGTGTGCATCTGCGCCTTGAGATCTTGCCCGTGAACACAACACTGTATTGGAGACACAAGGACAATCCTGCAGAATTCAACCCATATTCAACCCATATTCAACAGGTGTGACTTTTTCTCGATGAAGGACAAGGTTGATTTGTTTGTTTTACAGGTAACAGATGACAGTGAATTAGAGTTAACTGCAGCAAAGTATGAATTACCTGAATCAACAGAAGTCAACACTTGACTTTTGACTGTGCACTGAGTTTTTATTCCTGTCTAAATATTCATGAATGACAGTGGTTTCAACAGTATCAAATCAGCAATATTGTTGCAGACCATCAGTCTGAGAAAGGCTATTTAGTAATCTCTTAACTATTTCGGGTCTCTTCCTACAGAGAGAAAGATTATTAAATAAAAACATTTAAGACATTCTTCCCAGGAGCAGCTATTAACAAGTTCACTTCAAGGTCAAACCACATAAAATGGTAAATTGACTGTACTTGTATAGTACATTTCTATCTTATCAAGATACTCAAAAGTGCTTTACAACACAATCTGTGTCCTTATTTACCCATTCATATAGCACTCTACTCAGTGGTGGGCGCCAGACCGCTAAGGAGCGCTAAAGCGCTAATCCGCTTACAGTGGACCTAAACTTTTTGTCAGCGTTTTTGTGGATTGACTAACTTTTATAATTCATAAGCGGATTTGTGCTATTTTTATTTAAAATGCAGTACCGCTAATAACTAATTATCTATCAGTAAAAACCAATAAACTTATTTACAAGCTCTTATGCTGCTTGTTTTACCTTTTTCCCCACCATAAAGAGCAGAGAGGAGGAAGGGTTGGAGGGGGAGGGGGGGCAGAGCGGAGAACAGACTCGGATCTACCATGTAGGTAAATGATGCCGTTGCCTGGGGATCCCATCAGCATGGGGCCCCGGCCGCGCCCCGGCCAGTCACCTACATTCCTAACATTGATCCTGCTTGTTAATCTACATTTAACATAAAAATAATTATAGTTACGATGAAAACGATCATTAAATAAATAAAAAAACGGTCGATTTCTTTATCCCCCTACTAAAAATGGACTATTCCATCTTGACATCTTCCGGGTTAGAGTTGAACTCAGGGGCTAATTCTGTGGCTAGCTGGCTGGCTCCGTCTCTTCATAAATCCGTAGAGAACCCCGCTGTCCATCCATCCATCCATCCATCCATTTTCTTCCGCTTATCCGGGGTCGGGTCGCGGGGGTAGCAGCCTAAGTAGGGAGGCCCAGACTTCCCTCTCCCCAGCCACTTGGAGCAGCTCCTCTGGGGGAATCCCAAGGCGTTCCCAGGCCAGCCGAGAAACATAGTCCCTCCAGCGTATCCTGGGTCTTCCTCTGGGTCTCCTCCCGGTGGGACATGCCCGGAACACCTCACCAGGGAGGC
This sequence comes from Garcialebias charrua, assembly GCA_038048925.1. Classification (NCBI taxonomy): domain Eukaryota; kingdom Metazoa; phylum Chordata; class Actinopteri; order Cyprinodontiformes; family Rivulidae; genus Garcialebias; species Garcialebias charrua. Next base: position 19,379 of record JBBPBX010058292.1, read on the forward strand.
GTCCAGGAGGCATCCTAACCAGATGCCCGAGCCACCTCAACTGGCTCCTCTCGATGTGGAGAAGCAGCGGCTCTACTCCGAGTCCCTCCCGGATGACCGAGCTTCTCACCCTATCTCTAAGGGAGAGTCCAGCCACCCTGCGGAGAAAACTCATTTCAGCCGCTTGTATCCGAGATCTTGTTCTTTCGGTCATAACCCAAAGCTCATGACCATAGATGAGGGTGGGAACGTAGATCGATCGGTAAATTGAGAGCTTTGCCTTTTGACTCAGCTCTCTCTTCACCACGACAGACCGGTACAGCGCCCGCTTCACTGCGGACGCTGCACCTATCCGCCTATCGATCTCACGCTCCAGTTTTCCCTCATTCGTGAACAAGATCCCGAGATACTTAAACTCCTCCACTTGGGTAAGGACCTCCTCCCCGACCCGGAGAGGGCACGCTACCCTTTTCCGGCTCAAGACCATGGCCTCGGATTTGGAGGAACTGATCCTCATCCCGGCCGCATCACATTCAGCTGCAAACCGCTCCAGCGAAAGCTGTAGATCACGAGCTGATGAAGCCAATAGGACCACATCATCTGCAAAAAACAGAGAAGCGATTCTAAGGCCACCAAAACGGATCCTCTCAACACCTTGGCTGCGCCTAGAAATTCTGTCCATAAAAGTTATAAACAGAATCGGTGACAAAGGGCAACCTTGGCGGAGTCCAACTCTCACCGGAAACGAGCCTGACTTACTGCCGGCAATGCGGACCAAGCTCTGACACCGGTCGTACAGGGACCTAACAGCCCATATCAATGGGCCTGGTACCCCATACTCCCGGAGTACCGCCACAGAACCCCCCGAGGGACGCGGTCGAATGCCTTTTCCAAGTCTACAAAGCACATGTAAACTGGTTGGGCAAACTCCCACGCACCCTCCAGGACCCTGTTGAGGGTGTAGAGCTGGTCTAGTGTTCCACGACCAGGACGAAAACCACACTGCTCCTCCTGAATCCGAGGTTCGACTATCCGACGGACCCTCCTCTCCAGAACCCCTGAATAGACCTTACCAGGGAGGCTTAAGAGTGTGATCCCTCTATAGTTGGAACACACCCTACGGTCCCCCTTTTTGAATAGGGGAACCACCACCCCAGTCTGCCAATCCAAGGGAACTGCCCCCGATGTCCACGCGATATTGCAGAGTCGCGTAAGCCAACACAACCCCACAACATCCAGAGCCCTAAGGAACTCAGGACGAATCTCATCCACCCCCGGAGCCTTGCCACCGCGGAGCTTTTTAACCACCTCGGCGACCTCAGCACCAGAGATTGGAGAGCCCGACCCAAAGTCCCCAGGCTCCGCTTCCTCAGTGGAAGACGTGCCAGTAGGATTGAGGAGGTCTTCGAAGTATTCCGCCCACCGACTCACAACATCCCGAGTTGAGGTCAACAGCACGCCATCCCCACCATAAATGGTGTTGGTCGCGTACCGCTTTCCCCCCCTGAGACGCCGGATGGTGGACCAGAATCGCCTCGAAGCCGTACGGAAGTCATTCTCCATGGCCTCTCCGAACTCCTCCCACGCCCGAGTTTTTGCCTCAGCAACCACCCGAGCCGCATGCCGCTTGGACTGCCGGTACCTATCTGCTGCTTCCGGGGTCCCACAGGCCAAAAAGGCCCAATAGGACTCCTTCTTCAGCCTGACAGCATCCCTCACCGCCGGTGTCCACCACCGGGTTCGAGGGTTGCCACCACGACAGGCACCAACAACCTTGCGGCCACAACTCCGATAAGCTGCCTCGACAATAGAGGCGCGAAACATGGCCCACTCGGACTCAATGTCCCCCGCCTCCCTCGGAACGTGTTCAAAGCTCTCCCGGAGGTGGGAGTTAAAGCTCCGTCTTACGGGAGACTCTGCCAGACGTTCCCAGCAGACCCTCACAATACGTTTGGGTCTGCCAGGTCTGACCGGCATCCTCCCCCACCATCGGAGCCAACTCACCACCAGGTAGTGGTCAGTTGACAGCTCCGCCCCTCTCTTCACCCGAGTGTCCAGGACATGCGGCCGCAGATCAGATGAGACGACAACAAAGTCGATCATTGAACTACGACCTAGGGTGTCCTGGTGCCAAGAGCACATATGGACACCCTTATGCCTGAACATGGTGTTCGTTATGGACAATCCATGACGAGCACAGAAGTCCAACAACAGAACACCACTCGGGTTCAGATCAGGGGGGCCGTTCCTCCCAACCACACCCCTCCAGGTCTCACTGTCATTGCCCACGTGAGCGTTGAAGTCCCCCAGCAGAACAAGGGAGTCCCCAGGAGGCGCACCCTCCAATACCCCCTCCAAGGACTCCAAAAAGGGTGGGTAATCTGCGCTGCCGTTCGGCGCATAGGCACAAACAACAGTCAGAGCCCGTCCCCCCACACGTAGGCGAAGGGAGGCTACCCTCTCGTTCACCGGGGTGAACCCCAACGTACAGGCACCAAGATGGGGGGCAACAAGTATGCCCACTCCTGCTCGGCGCCTCTCACCAGGGGCAACTCCAGAGTGGAAGAGTGTCCAACCCCTCTCAAGGAAACTGGTTCCAGAGCCAGAGCCATGCGTTGAGGTGAGTCCGACTATTTCTAGCCGGAACCTCTCAACCTCACACACTAGCTCAGGCTCCTTCCCCACCAGAGAGGTGACATTCCATGTCCCAATGGCCAGCTTCTGTAGCCGAGGATCAGACCGCCAGGGTCCCCGCCCTCGGCCACCACCCATTCCACAATGCACCCGACCCC
>JBBPBX010058293.1:0-22149 GCA_038048925.1 Garcialebias charrua
AGGAAATATGCAGTTTTAACTCCCACTCTCTCTCATAAACCTCCATGGAAACTCACTCCTGCCTTCTGCCTTCTGGGTGGAGATGTAACAAAAGTCACATGACACTTCGGGACTCTTCGGCCAGGTTTCCGGATTCATTCGGGAGTGTTTTTTTTTTTTTTAAACCCTCGCCTGGCCCAAATGCAAAAATGAAAATAGACATAATATTAAATTACAGTAATTGTCCTATATGGTGAATTGTTACTGTCATGGTGGGTGTTGTCCTTTAAGGACTTTTTAGATTTATTGGACTCATTTAATTTAACACAACACGTGAACTCTCCCACGAAGCAGCGTGGACATTTATTGGACCTTGTTTTAACATGTGATGTGACCGTTTCAAACCTTGAAATAGGGGACAATGTTTTCTCAGACCATATGCCAGTCCAGTTTCAGTTAACCCTCCCCCATCTAACTCCTAAAACATGCATTTCTGCACGTAAAGGCAAGAATGTTAACCATTTAACTGCCGCACGTTTCACTGAGGTTTACAACAATGACATGTTAAGGGCCAGTTTACACGGCGCGTATTTTGAGTGGAACCGCTACTTTCTCTTTGCGACTTTGCTTATCGCCTACACGACGTTGCTGGCCCCCCTCTTTGACTCCGATACTTTTCTGATCCAGCTCTTCAGGGTGGATCTTTTTCGCTGACCCCCCGTTGATAATGTAAACATCTCCCGTGGAGCTTTTGTTTGAACACATGCACGCAGCACGCACGCGCAGACAGCCGGCATTTTAACAATGGCGGTGGACTGGACAGTGGACACACGCACCACTTTCTGAACTATAGCTGATGGAATATATTTTGATTCTCATATTTAATTATTCTACACCTTACCTGCATCTGTGTTGGAAGAGAGCCAGCTGCCTGGATCCAGTTGTCGCTGTTAACGAGGCAGTCGGACATTTCACGTGTCACGCTGCACTATAACATACTAAATGTGCTATATATTAACAGTTTAACAATAATAAACAGTATTTATGTTAGCGTGGGAGATATTTAAATTTATCTGAGCTAAATGAAGCTATCTGGACTCGTTACGTCATGCCTAACATGCTGCTGAAAATGAAGACACCAGGTTGATTTTTAATTTATTTGTTTATTCAACACCACAAACTCATGTCACAAACACTGAGAATTAAATTGAACACTTTTAAAAACACGTTAACCGAACTTTAATGAACTGGACTCTGTTGTTTTCATCCTGGTGGAAACTGGACCCACATCCGAACCGCCGGTCCGCTTCGTGGAACAGCTTCGACCTCGCAGGAAAAAAATAAAAATAAAACCTCAGTTGGTTGTTCTGTGATCGAACTAAACACAAGGAAACATTATTAAGAACATTGTTTACCTTGTAGCGCTGCTGGAAATCAGCTGATTCTCACGGACTAAAGTCAGACATGTTGACGCGGTTCCGGTCCAGTCAGCAACTGGTGTGCAGCTTGTTAGATGAAGCGGTCCCACTTGGTGTCAAATCTGTTGACTCTTATCCAAATTCCAGCTTTAACTTGTTGTTAACTTGTTGACAACAACTTGTAGTAGCTGAACTTTTAGCCAGAGAGGAAAACAGGCTGCCTCGTCTGCTCTGTTTACCTCAGGCAGCACGCATGCGCAGTAGTGAAGGTTCCAAAAATCACAGCGCCATCTAATGGCCCAGCATGGTAACTACAGTAAAGTCATGAGGACGGGGGGTGGGGGGGGAGAGAGTCGTATCCACAGAATTCGCCCATATCAACGCAAAACTTTCAACCTAATTAACATACCCAAAAGTTCTGTTTCCCCCACACAGTGTCCGTGTAAACAGGGCCTAATTCAGCTCCCATTGTTCCTCTCCACCACTGAGAAGCTGACAAACCAGTTTGACTCTGCTTGTTTAAAGGCTCTGGATCAAGTGGCTCCTATTAAATCTAGGAGACCAAAACTCAGGGCAGAACCGTGGCTGAATGACACGACCAGAGCTGTTAGGCAGCAATGCCGAAAGGCGGAGAGAAAATGGAAAAAAGACAGACTGCAGGTCTCTTTTCAAATGGTAAAAGTGAGCTGGCGCCGATATCAGAAAGCAGTGAAAACTGCTAAATCACAATACTTCTCTGATATCATTGCTGCAAACTCTCGCAATCCTCGAGTTCTGTTCTCCACCCTAAACTCTGTTCTCCACCTCACCGAACAATCACCCCTGGAAGCCTCGACTGATCTGTGCGAGAACTTCCAACATTTCTTTTTAGATAAAATCGCAACCACCAGGGCTCTCATTTCTCCTCCATCTCACGATCCATCCATCCCACCTCAATCTGTTACTGTTTGTGACCATTTTGAACCAGTCTCTCTGTCCTCTCTAGAGCGGGTCATGTGCAACCTGAAACCATCTGGCTCCCCCTTTGATGTGGTCCCCCCTCGGCTACTAAAGGAGGTTTTTCACACTCTAGGTCCCTCCATTCTCTCTATTGTAAATAGCAGTCTATCCTCGGGTGTGGTGCCAAAATCATTAAAACATGCTGCTGTTCAACCCCTCCTGAAAAAACCAAACCTCGACCCGTCAGTATTATCCAACTTCAGGCCTGTCTCCAGACTCCCATTTGTATCTAAACTTCTAGAGAAAATAGTTGAGTCCCAGCTAAAGTGCTTCCTGGAGGATCACGCTATCCCCGAGCTATTCCAATCTGGCTTCAAATCCCTCCACAGCACTGAGACTGCCCTACTGAAGGTTTTTAATGACATCTTCCTATCCACAGACACTGGTGACTCTGTGCTGCTTGTCCTATTGGACCTCACATCCGCTTTCGACACCATCGACCATGAGATCCTCATTGCTAGGTTGGAGCAGTGGGTGGGCATCTCAGGGTCAGCCCTAAACTGGTTCAGATCCTACCTCTCTGACAGGTCTTTTTGTGTGTCCATCAATGATTTTACTTCTGCAGTGGCGGCTCTTAAATGGGGGGTTCCGCAGGGGTCCATCCTGGGTCCTCTCTTGTTCTCCTTATACCTGCTGCCACTCGGTGCTATTTTCCGGAAACACAATATACCCTTCCACTTCTACGCTGATGACTGTCAAATTTACTTCCCCCTAAGACAAAATGGTACAGGCTCTATTCAACCTCTGCTCGACTGCCTGGCTGACATCAGGGACTGGATGGCTTTAAATTTCTTAAGCTTCAACGATAAGAAGTCTGAAGCCATATTGTTCCTTCCCAATGACACAACCTCGAACCACTGCATTGACCTTTCTGCTCTACCCCTGTCCGAAAAACAAAAAGTCACAAATCTGGGAGTGATAATGGATCCTTCCATGAAACTCAACAGTCATGTAAACATGATCGTCAAATCCTGTTTTTTCCAGCTGAGGCGTCTGTCTAAGCTGAAGCCCATATTATCAAAAAACAACCTGGAGACAGTGATTCACGCATTCATTACATCTAGGCTTGATTACTGCAATTCACTTCTGCTTGGCGTCAGTCAAGCCACCATTGCACGATTACAACTGGTTCAGAACGCAGCTGCCCGATTTTTAACCAGCACACGCAAAAGAGAGCACATTACACCAGTCTTGGCCTCCCTGCACTGGCTACCGGTTCATCTTCGAATCCAATTCAAAATTCTCATGTATGTCTACAAATCGCTGAACAGTCTCGCCCCCGCCTATCTCTCGGATCTGATACACCCATATGTCCCTCCACGTGCTTTGAGGTCAGAGGACCGGGTACTCTTAAGAGTTCCAGAAACTCGCCTTAAGCGCAGGGGTGACAGGGCGTTCTCTGTAGCAGGCCCAAGACTCTGGAACGAGTTACCGCTGCTCATCAAACAGGCCCCCTCCCTCTCAGTTTTCAAATCCCAGTTAAAAACTCACTACTACTCCATTGCTTTCAATGCCAGTTGATTTATATTTGATCGTTTTACTTATGATCTGTAATGTTTTTATGTTTTTCGTGTTGTACTTCATTGTCTGTGTTGCCTGTTACGTGTTTGTTTGTTCAGCACTTTGGTGTGGACTTGTTCCTGTTGAAAGTGCTTTATAAATAAAATGGTATGGTATGGTATGGTGTACCAGAGGTCTAACCTGAATGACCAAAGAGGTACTGGGGCGGCCGTCTTGTAGTGGTAATGGCAGTTGACCCCTGATCGGAAGGTTGGAGGTTCGAATCCCGCATCCGCCCATCATGTGTCGTTGTGTCCCTGGGCAAGACACTTAACCTCGAGTTGCTCCCGGTAGGTCTGGATGGCGCCTTGCAAGGCAGGCTACCACTACCGGTGTATGAATGTCTGAATGAATGGGTGGATGGCTGGTATTGTAAAGCGCTTTGGGGCTCCTCACAGGGGGCTGGAAAGCGCTATATAAATAAGCTCCATTTACCATTTACCTTTTACTTTCGAGGACCATCCCCCAAGGTAGACGTGCATTAATGTATTTTTGACCTCGATAAGAATTGTAGGTAAAATATACCGGTGTGCATTTATTTTTTAATACTTTTGGTTCCATTTACTGTCCTGTCCAGTGATTAAGATAGTTATTGTGTTAATGCTGTAGGTTGAATTGTTTTAACCATGAGTCAGGCAGTAAAGCATCATGAAGACTTATGATGGTCACCATGCCATACTCTATGAAATGCCATCTAGTGGCTGATTCTTGTATGACAACAAGAGCTGCACATAATGTCAGGAGCTGCCAGGTGCATTGTGATTTGTGTGACCACAAAACATATCTACTTTGTAAATGTTTATACTTTCAGTTTGTAAGTAGTCAGAAACACTTTACTTCCCATTTATTTCTACACACCAAGCTGAAGTTGTGTATATTACACCAAATGATTGCTGCTTTAATTTCAAGAAATACGCAAGTGTTTCCTTTTTTAAAGCATTTTGATTTATTAAGCCAATGTGTCATTTATCACTAACGTCTCTTCAAATAAACATGCAATCAAAATGTAATATGAATGTGTCACTGAGCATAGCAGAGATGGTTCAGATGATGAAGACATGCTTTTGCAGTTAAAAAAAACAACAACCCATTACCAGTAGTGTATAAAGTTTGAACTTATTTTGCTTTTTGTCTTTTAAAACTTCACAAGCGTTGGAGTGAAAATACTTTTATTCACACTATAGCTGAGATCTGCATTTATGTCACCTTCAACTCACACTCCTAACACCTACAAACTTTGGCAGACTTGAATTCTCCATACTGTCAAATCTAGAAAACAAAAGCTACATTTTATTTTGCCTGAATTCAGATGTTGCATTTCCAGGCTGATGTCATGCTGTTGCAAGTTTGTGTTCCCTAAATAATGACTCCTTCTACAATTCCTCATTTGTCAGGCAGTAGGACACTCCATCATCCTCACTATGTCACGCTCAGTTGGCATCTTCATTGAGACCACAGATAGGCTGTTTGTCAAATTGTGAGCGCTTTGATAAATGACGATGTACAAGGTACATGAATGCTGCTGGACTTTCAGAAATGATCCCAGCACATGTTCAGTCAAATTTCTTGAAAACCTGGTTTATATGGGCAATATTTTTGTACGTTGAGTGAATGATGTAAATGTTGCATTGCTGCACATGCACTGTAGGTTTTTTAATTCATTGAGCTTCTGTGACAGAGCATCTACATTGTCTTTTCCAAGAAATTTGGGTTCAGCGTGAGAATATAAACTGGAGATCTGCTGCAACTCACACATCAGGTTTTTGGTTTATTTTGTTTTCTCACTGCAAACAACCATAATTCTGCCATTTCATTTCACAATGTTAGATTTCAACAATCTCAGTTACTACCACACCAAGTCTTAGGTCAATGTATCTAAAATTTGTCACAAGAACAGAATACCCACAGTGAAAAGACGGATGAACAACTCAGACACAAATGTATCAATTCAGTGCTTTAATTTACAGTGAGCAATAAAGTGAGCCAGTGAGCCATAAACCTGGCCCTCCACTTCATCCTGCAGCATCTGGACTCCCCAGGAACCTATGCTAGGATCCTGTTTGTGGACTTCAGCTCTGCATTCAACACCATCCTTCCTGCTTTGCTCCAAGACAAGCTCTCTCTGCTCGGTGTACCTGACTCCACCTGCAGGTGGATCACTGACTTCCTGACAGACCGGAGTCAGCGCGTGCGGCTGGGGAAAGCTGTCTCGGACACTCAGACCATAAGCACAGGTTCACCACAAGGCTGTGTTCTTTCCCCTCTGCTCTTCTCCCTGTACACCAACTGCTGCACCTCCAACCATGACTCCGTAAAACTTATTAAGTTTGCGGACGACACCACCCTCATCGGGCTCATCTCGGATGATGATGAGTCTGCGTACAGGAAAGAGGTGGGTCGGCTGGTGACCTGGTGCAGCAACAACAACCTGGAGCTCAACGCCCAGAAGACAGTGGAGATGATTGTGGACTTCAGGAAAGACAGAGCCCCTCTGCCCCCCATCACCTTCAACAACACCCCCATCATCATTGGGGACTGCTACCGGTTCCTCGGCACCACCATCACCCAGGACCTCAAGTGGGAGCCAACCAGGGACGGCTGGTATAAGTGGGCTAGTGGGGCTAAGCCCTTCCTGGTATTATATAATTATAATATAATTATATAATTATAAACAATTTATAAATAACAACTTAAAAATAAACAGAATTTAAAAATAATGTGTCTTATTTAGTGAAATTTACAACAAAAACTGGTGCTAAACCATCTGGGGTCGTTCTGCAGGGCTAATTTTTCACAGCCCATTTTAATTCAATGTCTCTTTGGTTCAGAATGATTGACATGCGTCTCGCCACGCCCCCTCAGTTTGCGGCTCATTGGGGCTAATTCTGGTCAGCCCAGGATCAGCCCAATGCCACAGAAATGAGCCAGTTAGGGTGGACGTACAATAACGTGCTTCAAACCCAAGTTTATGTGGGTGTGGTTTAACACACACACGCGCGGCCGGCTTCACGTGATGGAGGAGGCGGGGCTTCTGAGCTCAGGGTTCTGTGAGCTTCGGAGCTGTGCACGAGGAAGTGACAGCGCTAAAGAAAGTGCAGTGATTCAGTTATTTTTTTCTCCTGATTACATTTCTGATCAAGGAAGGCTTTCTCTGGCAATGATCTCCATGGAGAGAGACTTTTTAACACTGAAAGCTGGCGACAAGGAAGACTTGCAGAAAAAAAGTCGTCTTTGTTCAGAAGGAGTGGCTCATGGGCTTCATTTATTTATTTATTTATTTTTATTTATTCATTTTTCATTAAAAACCAGAAGAAAAATAAAAAAAATCTCATATTATATGAAAGAATACGAAGAAATCTTTTTTGTCTGCCCCTTTTTTAAAAACAAAACAAGTTCAAACAATCAAAACAATAATTATCTATAAGTAACAGAGCAAAAAGAGTAACATCACAATCTACAAATATCTAGAACATTAAACACTGAACTGAAAGTTTTAGTATTTTGTTAACAATTTAGTATTGATCTTTTTTTTAAGCATAAGCACAGAGTTTACATTTTTAACATCATTTCCAAAACTAGTCCACAATTCAACTCCCTGTATTCAGAGGTGGGTAGGAACGCGTTACATTTACTCCGTTACATTTACTTAAGTAACTTTTTGAGAAAATTGTACTTGTGAGAGTAGTTTAAATGTGAAATACTTATACTTTTACTTGAGTAAATTTTAGGGGAGGAAACTGCAACTTTTACTCCGTTACTATGGGCTTTCTGCCGATCGCTACCGTTACTTTTTGTTTAAAATATATAAAAACATTTGCGGCAAATTTATTGCGTTACTTATTGTCACCTGACATGTAACCAATCAAGTGAAGCCAACCAGTCACGTGACCACAACAAACTCTCCACGCAGCCGGCGCAGGCCAGTGACGTTGAGATTCTGGACTCGGTTTGAGATGAAAGCGGTTTGAGAGAAAGACGTTCGGACGGTTCCTGAAAGAATGGCGACAGAAGCTGGCGAAGCGAATTCAGAGCACCTCTGGCCTCACATACGATCTATGTTCACCTTTCAGTCGTCTAAAAAGAACAGTTACATCATGCGCTGTCAGCTGTGTCTGCCAAAACTTGTAGATGTTTCAGCCTACATGAACTCGACGTCAAATTTGAGAAAACACGTTGCGGTAAGTTTACCTTTATTTTTTTCTTTTTGTGTGTGTAATGATGTCAGCTCTATTACAACAGCATGCATAACTTTAAAACTGTGTATGATGTGACTATTGAATGTTACGTGGTGTGTTGCTAAAAACGTGTTCACACTCTGTGAGCACACATGAGCAAAATGCTAATGTAGCTAAAAACAAACGGTTTGCTAAATAATGGGACGGCTGGTGGAAGATGTAGCTACACATGCTAACAGTCCCCTCAGATTTTTAAAGTCACAAACCTCCAATAAGTGTCTTAGTGGAACACAATTTGTTAAGTGTCCTTGGGTGTCCTGAAAGGCGCTTTTAAATAAAATGATTATTATTATTACAATTGATTCATACAGGACTAGTAGGAAACAAACCAAAATTCATAAAACGTCACAGTATTATACTATTTATCTAAAAAAATGTTCAATACAGAAACAACTGGACTTAATTTGTAACAGAAGACGTTTTGCTCTTCATCCGAGGAGCTTTCTCAATTCAATTCAAAACCAGTTTTTATCAGTTACATCAAATAGCCAAAGCAAAATCTTACATTCCAAAATGGATCGGGTTTTAAGCATCCAGACACTGGAACAATCTGTTCATTGATATTCAGCCAGAAGATAGCTATTCGCACTAAATAACTTTATTTGTATAGCACCTTCCTACAATGCCTTGTATTGACCAAGGTGCTTAACAGGACAGAAAATATAAAAACCGGTACAATAAATCAGTGAAAATAAAATAAAAGCAACAGCAATAAAATGAGGCAATGGAAATAAAAATGCTACATACTAAAATACCAAAGTAATAAAAGTTACACACTGAAAGCTTTTTTGAACAAGTGAGTCTTCAGTCTGGTTTTGAACAGAGTCAGATCAGAGGTGGCACGCAGGCAGCTCAAGGGGGAGGCTGTTCCAGGCTTTTGAGCCGGCAACAATAAAGGACTGGTCTCCCCATTGTTTGTACCTTGAGAATGTGAAGAGCCACTCAGCTCCTGTTGAATAGCAAGCAGCCATCAGTGGGCAGATGTCCTCTGTTTACATGTGAGTAGTAGCTAGTTTCTGGAAGTCAGCAGTAACTGGTTAAACTACTTTTTTTACTGTTTTTGCAGCTCCTCAGATGAAATGTTTCAACAAAGAAGAATCCGTTCAGAAGACCTGATCCTTGTTAGATTTGTTTGACCTGAATTATTGAGCAGCATCAGGACATAAACTCTTCATGATGCTCCTGATTTAAAAAGGCTTCTTCTTGTAACTTTTCAGGGAAAAAAAGTATATTTGAATTTGTTGTTATCCAGTTATGATTGCGGTTTTGGGCTTGAAAGTATCTTTTTCTCTCTCTAAAATAAACTAAAAACATTTTGCCCTGGCAAACTGCTTTGGTTTCATATTTGAACATTACAGTACAAACTAGGGCTTTTTAAAATCATTATTATTAACTCAATGCTTTGGCATGTCTTTGAAAATGTAATAGGTTTATCTGAAATGTTTGATGTGTGGATTATATATTCTTATTCTGTTTTATTTATTTATTTATTTATTTGTGAACAGAGGATCCACTCGAACAGCTTGATGAAATACACTGAGTTGGTAGATTCCAACAAGAAGCGAAAATCCTCCTCCTCTGATGAGCCACCGATGAAGAGTGTGAGAATCTTCTGTGCACATGGGCTTCCTCCTGCCAACACTACGTTGCAAGACAAGGAAGAAGCTTGTATCATCTTGCAAAGTGTGTGCACCTCTCATCGATGCCCTGCTGGATGGGACCTTAAAATCTGGTAAATATAAAAACATCAGTGTGTGTGTGCACATAACAAAACATTACATACACATGCTGCATAAGTGTAGTAATTCTTTGCAAAAATGTTTTTAAAGGTCTCAACTACATCAAGGATCACTTGGACACTAACATGACAACAGCACAAACAGCAGCCACTCTGATGAAGAAGACTTCTTTGGATCCATTAAGACCAGAAAATCAGGAGAGCTGGAGAGGTATCTTTCATGTCCATCCACTGGAGGTATGGCTCTGTTACACTCTTTTCCTCAAATCAAGCGGTTGTCACTCAAAGTCAACACAAGTCTTCCAGCACCTGCAGCTTGTGAGAGACTCTTTATTCATGCAGGACTCCTTTTAACTGCTAAGAGATCACAGCTTCACTGCAAAAACCTTGAGGGCCAGCTACGGTACTCTTAAAGCTTAACAGTCACATTATTGAATAATGTTTCATTGAGTTTATGCTGTCAGTTGTTCTACTGATTAAGTTCAGGAATACACAGTCCTTTGCCTGATGTGTAGGACTGTGTTTCAGTTTATACTTAAACAGTTAGTTCTGTTTATAGGATGTCAAAATGTAAGAAAATGAGTTCCAACTGGTAGAAACAAAGTTTTGCAGAAAGTTTATTAATACAGTATTTAGCTGAATTATTTTGGATACAGTTACCTTTGTGTTTTTTATTTATTTTTATTTATAACAATGTAAAAGATAAGTGGTTTATTTCTAAATCCTTTTGCCTTTGTGTTTTTATTTATAACAATGTATATTCAGTCTCATTAAAAGTTATGTTTCCTTGTAAATACATTTGCATGTTATAATTTAATGACACGAGATGGTACTCCGCAGTTACTCACTACTTGAGTAGGTTATAATCAAAGTACTTTTTTACTTTTACTCAAGTAAATTTTTGGATGCCTACTCACTACTTTTACTTGAGTAATATTTGGTTCAAGTAACAATACTTTTACTTGAGTAAAAATTTTGAATACTCTATCCACCTCTGCCTGTATTGAAATAAACTGTCCCTTCAAACTAGTTCTACCTTGGCTTTGCAAAAATTTCAGTTCCATTTAGACTGTAGCAGCTTTCTCTCTTAACAAAATACATTTGAACATTTGAGGGTTCTATTACTAACAAAATATTATAGTCCACCAAATCATGAAACTTCAGTCCTTTGAGTTTTTTAAATAATATATTAGATAGATGACAGTAAGGCTTTCTTGTAATAATTCTCACAGCTCTTTTCTGTAAAATAAAAATAGGATTTTGTTATAGTTTAATTTAATTTATAAGTAAAGGTAACACTAAAATTATTTTTTTCTCCAAATTAAATGTGTTTTTATGTGTGATACAGTTTGCTGATATGAGATTTTAAAAACACAACCCGTTAATTGCTGCCAATCAAATGGCAAATAAACTACTCTGTAGGGTTCATGTATTATAAAATAATAAAATAATGCTATCCAAAGTGTACATTATACGTGTGTGTGTGTGTGCGTGTGTGTGTAAATTAGCCCACCCTAAAAATATCACCACCAGCCGTCACAGGAGCCAACCATCAGCTCCCTCATCAAAAAGGCTCAGCAGAGGATGTACTTCCTGCGACAGCTGAGGAAGGCCAAGCTGCCGGCCAAGCTGATGGTGCAGTTCTACACGGCCATCATCGAGTCCATCCTCAGCGCGTCCATCACAGTGTGGTACGCCGGGGCCACTGTCAGGGACAGACACAGACTGCAGCGCATTGTGCGCTCTGCTGAGAAGGTAATCGGCTGTAGTCTCCCATCTCTCCATGACCTGTACGTCTCCAGGACTGTGAGGCGAGCAGGTCGGATCACAGCTGACCCTTCTCACCCTGCATACGGTCTGTTCGAACGACTCCCCTCAGGCAGGAGGCTTCGGTCAATTGGGACCAGAACCTCCCGCCATAAAAACAGTTTCTTCCCCTCTGCTGTCAGACTTTTGAACACTCATAACCATGTTACCCCATAACTTGCCTTGGTCGCTGTATTTTGTATTTTGATTGGGAATCACTGTATCACTGTATTTTGATTGCACCACTCTAATTGCGCTGTTTCTTAGTAGGTTTTGTTCACTGAATATTGTATTGATGTTTTATGGTTTATGTTTTTTTATGTTTTATGTTTCTATATTTTATGCACCGTTATGTCGAAGCAAATTCCTAGTCTGTGAATCCTGTTCATTGACAATGGCAATAATAAACTGAATCTGAATCAATAATTCAGGACATAACAGGAACCCTGGGGAGAAGGGGATGGGTCAAATTCAGAGTTCTGCACAGAGGATTTGATCAAGACGTGCATGTTCCTTACTAGTAAATGGATGGTAAGTTGTTTGGTTCCAATGTCCTGTACAATCCTGAGAAGGTCCAGCTAACTCAGGAGGGCGTGTGGTAAGAGGGCAAGGAGAACAGCTGAGGAGCGCACAGGTAAGGTTTCAAGAAGTTCACTAGGAGGTCCAATAATCAGGTAGGTTTCAGGAGATACACTGGAAAGATCATAAGGTAAAAGGTAGGTAAGCACAAGATAGAGATTAACAAAGGGCTATGTCAGGAGCACAAACCATAGGCAGGGTAATGCTCCAGCATCTGAAGGAAGTCATCAGGTGCATTATATGTTCCTGAAGCCTCATCTGGACACATTGCTTGCATGTGTGGTAATTTTGCACCCTCTGGTGACCAGGAGCAGGAACTCTCACAAAATTAACTCAGCCATGTTTGTTTAAGCTGTTGCGGCCATCTTGAATCACAATAACTTCAAAAGGCAATCAATCAACTGGAGATGTACAGCTAATGAAAGGATAATTTAAAAGTCCCCAGATCATTATGGGATACAGGTAGTCCCCGACTGACAAACAAGTTCCGTTCCTACGCCCGTTCGTAACACGAAAATCGCCGTAAGTCGGAACGCATTACACGCTGCATTCGTAAAACCGGATTTTCGCCATAAGACGGATTTAATGTATGCTAACGCAGTGCCGCACACCCGTTTATCGACATGAGACTGAACAAGCATACATACTGGTCCATAAACATGCACATAACTTTATTTACAAAGGGTTAGCTAACACAGTGTACCTTACACATTCATCTAAAAACCCATACCTGTACCCGTACAGTATTTACTGTACAACGTGGTGTAGTGGTAATGGCAGTCGTCTTCCGATCGGAAAGTTGGCGGTTCGACTCCCGGGACCCGCACCATGTGTTGTTGTGTCCTTGGGCAAGACATTTAACCCTGAGTTGCTCCCGGTAGGACTGGAAAGCACCTTGCATGGTAGTCTGCCGCCACCGGTTTATGAATGTGTGTAGCATTCAATATATGTGTAGCACTTTGAGATTTTCAGTAATGAAAAGTGCGTTATAAATTGAATTAATTATTATTATTATTATTATTCTAACAGCACGTTCAATAATAAAAAAAAACAGTAAAAAAAAGTGCCGTAGTGTACAGTCCAGGAACTATAAAAAAGTAGAATCAGCACAGAAACGGCGTAGAAAACTGAAAGTTATGCACCATAACTCATGTTCCCTGAAGGAAAGGAACGAGGTGCAACATATGCTATGGGAATTGCACCCCCGCGCGATTACCTGAAGGAATACATTCACGCCTTTACGTTAGGGGCGTCAGCGTCACCAGAGGCCCCGCCCTCTGGGTACTTAAGCCACTGACGCCCATCTATCAATCTCCAAGATGCACTTCACCAAGCTTTCAGCATTGAAAAGGGCCAAGTATGTTGCACCTCGTTCCCTTCCTTCAGGGAACATGAGTTATGGTGCATAACTTTCAGTTCCCTTTCAGTCATGTCTCTCGGTGTAACATATGCTATGGGAACGTAATTCAATCACGCACTTGAAATACTCAGTAAAATGCATGCTAATGTGAACGTCTGCCTTTATGCAAAATGCATCCCAAGTTGGCTTTCTACTGTGTGTTAGAAAGGACAGCCTGAGTGACATCACACGCAGTAACATCCAAACTGTAATGCTTTGCAAAAGTGTTTAATGAGCTACAGTTTGCAGTAGCACAAATGTCTGCAACTGGTACACCCTTGAACAGTGACCACGAGGTGGCCAAGCCCCGAGTAGAGTGAGTGCGCACTCCAGAAGGCACCTGTTGACCTTTGCTACTGTACGCCCTTTTTATGGCCTCAGTCACCCAGTGTGAGAGGCGCTACTTTGATAGGGCCTTTCCGGTAGCAGGTGCTGCAAAGCACACAAACAGTTGATTTGTTTGTCTCCATTCAGCTGTTCTTTGCATGTAAGCGCTTAAAGCTCTCACGGGGCAGAGCCTTCAGCCTTTCCTGTTCCTGGGTGAGGACAGGTGCAGGTGGAAAAGAAGAGATCAAAGTCCAGACTTCTGTGGTTTAAAGTCAAGACCTTGGGGATATATGTGGGATTAGGTCTTAGGGTGACCTTTGACCCGTCATGGGCGAACCTGGTACACATTGGTTGTACGAACAAGGCACGGAGGTTACCCACACATTTTGCCGAGCAAAGAGCCAGGAGAAGAGCGGTCTTATAAGATAATAAGTCTATCTTAATGTCGCTCAGTGGTTCGAATGGGTGATCACAGAGAGCCCCCAAGACCAGACTAAGATCCCATCCAGGGGTCAAGATCCTGCTGGGGGGTCTCTTCCTTAGCACGTCCTTCATAAATCTTATTATGAGCGGGTGCGCGCCAGGCGTCCTGCTCCTCCAGCCTACGTGACAGGCCAAAATTGCAGATAGGAATACCTTAATTATTGAAAAAGAACTACCTTTCTCCAGCAAGTCCTGAAGAAAGGTGAGGAGCTGAGCCAAGTCACATGAATAAGAAATAATATTTCTTTTTGAGCACCAGGCTTCAAAAATATGCCACTTCCGGGCGTAAAGAGACTGAGTTGACCCAGCTCGTGCATTTTGAATGGTATTTACCACATTTTCTGGCAGGCCTGAGGCCACCAGCTTATCCCTTTCCACCACCAAATTGAAATTTGCCGCAGCTCTCAGCCTAAGTGGTGAGACTGCTCCTTCTGGTGACGTGGAGGGTCCCTGTAGAGGAGCAGGTGGTAGAACCAGCTCTCCCTCAGGGGCCCTAATTCTTGTGGTCCTTGCAGGTCAATCACGTTAGGGAGAGGATCTTCCTGCATATGTATCACCCTACTGCTCTGATCAAGAGTGTTTGGGGGCAGAGGCAGTCTGTTGTCATTATTAGACAAAAGCGGGACAGAATGTCTGCTTTTCCTCTTTTTGTTGGGGGCAGGGTCGCAAATCGCCACTATGCAGGTTATGCAAGGCATACGGGCGCTGCCCTACAGGGGATGCCAAAACCGTCTCTAGAAAAAAAATTTTTCTAGCAGGCATCTTCTTTAACTGCATGAAATGATCAATAACAGGGAAACAGCACTGCTTAGGCGCCCCCCCCCCTGCTCCCTCACCTCCCTCCTCCTATCTCTCTGCTCTCCCTTCACACACAGGTGCTGTGAACACGCACCCCTAGAGAACGCACACAGGCACGTTATTTATTTATTTATTTATTTTTTCACTCGTGCACTTGACTTTGGAGCGGCAGAAAAACTATCCAGGGCGCAAAACAGGAAAAGGAAGTTGTTGGAAGGATGAAAAAAAAGCCTTTCAATGTGGTTAAAAGATATTAGGTAAGTACTGTCAGTGTATGAGCAGGACAGGAGGGTTGTAAAATATTCAGGTTAGCTAAAGCTAGCCTAATAGGAATCGTCCCATATTTGGCTGTTAAATAAATGTAGCCTCCCCTAAAGACGTGATTTGTTTAATATTTTTATGAATATTTTATACATGTCCCACACATCCACACACTAAGTGTAAGAATGACCTAAATAAAACTCAGGAAACATTAACACAAGCTAAACTGTTGTGGTGGCAGTTCCCAGCTATGTTCCAGTGCTGCAATTTATACACTCATATGTACATTTATTATTATTGATTCTTTAATTAAAGATGAGTTGTACAAGTTTATGTGTGTATCAGACAAATTAGTCCTCAGTGTCACTATAGCCCTGAGACTCAAAAAGGTTGGTGACCCATGTTACCAACCTTTTTGGCAGAGGGACACTTGAGTTTAAATGTCTTATTTAATATCACTACAGTGGTGTGTGTTGTGATGTATCTGGTAAGTCAGATTAGATGAAATGTCCAGTCAGTAACTGTTATCCAACAAGGAGATGATTTAAATTAAAGTTTAATTTCTATTGTGGTTTGACTGCTGTATTTTTAAACCTACTTAACACAAAATTAATGTCATTCAGCTGTGAGGATGGAGAGAAGGAAGAGAAGATGACAGAGGAATCAGGACAGACTGGGGAAGGCAACAGGTTGGTCTAATGCAGGTGGAAGTGAGGGAACAGCTACTTAATCCCAAGCAATAACATGTAAACATTATTTTTAAAAACTGTATTAAGATCTGTAATTTTTACAACTAATATATAATGCTTTTTTGACCATATGACAGTGCAGAATGCCACAGACAAAGGGTGAAGGAGACAGACACGAGGTCAGTGATAGAGGAGACAAGTGATGACATCAGGTAGGAATAATTACATTAGGGAGGCAACAAAAACCTATACTGTATACCATGATGGTTTGAATTTCTGATGACCATTTTTCATTGTCTTCTTTCACGGAAAGTAACAGTTTAAATGTCATAAATGTTAAAACACTGACATGGACTCCAGGCTGTTAAGATTTCATATTTTCACTACATAAAATGTTGAGCACTGATTACCACTACTGTTATACATTTTTACTTTATTAAACTTCTTATTTGTTTATCATTGAAATTATCACCTGATATGATATGTAACATAAAAAAATCTGTAATATTGCTACTGTATTTTCTAAGTGCATGACTAAGGGAGGAAAGCTGTATGAGGCGGTAGGTAAAGGGAGCGCGCGGGGCGCCGTTGATGTTTTCGCATCCACCTCAAAAATATGTAGTTGCACCCCTGGTTGGGGGTCATGGATCGGAGGGGTTGCAAGTTTTGTAAACAAGCCAATCTCCTGGTCCCAGCCCGTTCCCTGGTTGGGCCTGGTTTACTGGTCTCCAGTCTCAAAAGGGTCCTGGAGCCTGACAAACCACCGGTGGGCTATGTTTCACCGGGTGGGGGTACGTTGTTTAAGAGCAGAACTGAGTCAACACATTGAGCGCGGTCACGTGCTGCAAGATCGCTGCTTGAGCATTGCGTGTCGCCCACCACGGATAAGGGGCAGCTTCAGCATGAGAATGTGGAGATGGTCCTTTGTGCTGAGCAGACTTTATTTTGGTTGGTGACAGAGAGCTCAGTCCTCTTCGATTAAAAGGAAGAGGAGTCTGATTCAGCCCTGGCTTGTTTACACACACTGCAGTTTCATCACAACTGCCTATGTGAACATGTGAAGCTGGTGATAGCCTGCGGGCTTCTGCCGTGGCCCCCCGTCCCTTACTGGGAACCGTTGAATAGGTGGCCAGGAAGGTGGGTCATCAGATTATGTCGGCGTGTATCCCTGGAGCGCGGACGTGTCACAGGTTTGTTTGGTTTGTATATTGTCCGCCCCGTGGTTTACAATGGAGTGGGGGGCGGAGCACGTGACCCCCCTCACCTGTCTTTGTGAGGAGTGTGGAGCCTGCTTGCAGGTGTCTCTGGGCCTGTCTGTTGCAGACAGAACTGAGACACCCTGCTGGGGTTTATTGATTTGGCTAACACCCTGTGAGCCGTGAGGGAGGGGGGAGATGGCCCCTCCCTTTATGTCGGCTGGCAGGACAGAGGGACCCGTTCTGCTGATGTTATTGTGTTTGTTGTTGTTGTTGTTTTTTGAGTCAAGAAAACAGAGAGTGGTTGTTTTTTGAGCTTTATTCGTGCTTATGTGTAACGACATATTTGACTTTATGTCACTCATAGCAGAAAGAACATGATTTGTGTCTAAAACAAAGTCACCAGCTTTTTGTACCGTGCTACAAACAAAGTCTGGATGTGAAAAGATAATTTCCCGTACCACGTGGGCGGGTGATCATGTAAAGTTTAGAAGCAGTCCTGGTTCATCAGGCACGCTTCTGTTTGGTGTCCCGGTTCATCGAGGAGGTTCTATACCGGTCCGCCTGGTGGGGAACAAATTTGTTCTTACTCCAGGCATGTTCAGTCCGAGGTGGGCCCGGCGGTGGTCTCTGCCGGTGCTCGGCCTCGTACGCCAGCCGCTTTTGCGGTGGGGCACGTGTGGCTGAATGGTGTCGAGGCTGCGGTGCTCTGCTCCCAGCTGACTCCTTGTGGGGGGGGGGCGAAGGTTCTCCTGGGGATGCCCACTCGGAGAGCTTCAGCCTGTTTGCGCCTCTGGTCCAGCCTGGTCTGAATTCGATCCAGCGCTTTTCCAAAAAGTCCCGTCGGTTCTATCGAATGGTAGAGAAAAGGAACTTTCTGTCCCTCCGGGAGGTCAGTTAAGGTCATCCACAGATGGCGTATTGCAATAACCACCTCAGCCATTCCTTTGCCTTGTACAACAGCAGCTGTCCCTATCATGTGGAACACAAAGTCTATCGCCCTACAGGCTTCATCCAGCAGCTCCGCGGCAGCTTGCTTGTCTGTCGTTACCTGGAGCTCCTGCAGTTTTTCAGCCAGGTAAGCTTGCATCATGGCGGACGCGTTCATTGCGCGCGCCACGAGACCCTGAGCTTTGTAGCATTTCTCGAGTAGAGAAGCCGAAGCTTGACAGGCCTTGTTAGGGAGAGTTGGTTTTGTCCCGGATGACTTGGGAGCCAGATGAGACGCCAGCGTGTCCTCAATTTGAGGCACGTTGGCTATTCCCACTTCATCCATCCCGTCCACGTTGAGAAACTGCTAGAGTGGCAGTAGCATGGGAGCTCTGGGCTGAGCCCAGGTGCGAGTCAGCTCTGTGAGGAAGTCTGGGAAGACGGGCATCCTTTGCCTCGTGGCGGCCTGCTGCTTTGAGTAAAAATAATTTCCTGCCAACCTCGTGACTTGTTGACGAGGTGGAGGCTCCGGCCATGGGATCTGCAGTGCGTCCGTTGCTCTGTGACACAAGTCGAACAGAGCAGGGATGGAAAAGCCAGTCTCTGGGAGAAGTTTTCTCCCTGTTCCACGTATCCGACATCGGCGTCATCCGCAGAAAATTCACCTGAGGCTGAAATCGAGATCTCGTCCTCGTTCATCATGCCTCGAGTGTCAAATTCGACTGTTAAGTCCACCATGGGGGCCAGCACATCTGGACTGTCGCCCCATTCGACTCGTGTGCTGTCGTCCAAAGCCATGCTCTCGAGCTCCGGCGTGGGAGTGAGAGCCCCAGTAGTGTCCGGGTCTGCTGGCGACGCAGTAGCCCCCATGGCCTTAGCGACGAAGTCCGCCCGGTGCCTCCTCACCGCCTCCAGCATCTGGCTATAGTGTGGGCAAGACTTGGTGCGTCCAGCGCCATGTTTGCGTGCAACATCCCCAAGCAGACGGGACAGGCCTCGTGGGTGTCCGTCGCTAAGAGGGAAAAACCGCATCCGCTGGGGCAGGCGCGCGAGGGTGGGCTCGCCGTTCTGCTGGTCTTTTTTGGAAGTCTTGTCTTTCGCTTTGCTTTCTCCGGAGGCATGTCCGAGATAAGACGAGCGAGTCCTTCCAAGATCTTTTTTCTCTTTATTTGAGACGTCTCCTTCGTCGCGTCGCTTTCGCTGGCTAGCTTGCTACGGATTAGCAGAGGTAGCGGTGTGACGCAGTTAGCGCCGTCGAGCGAAGCAGAGGAGAAGAAAAAACTTTGGGGTTAAGGAAAAATGTGCCGGACTAGCTTTCGCTAGTCCAGCAGTACGCAGGAACAATTCTCTGTGCGCTCTGTGTAGGGAGCAAGCTCACCTCTGGTCGAGCGATGAAGCAGCAGAGAAGTCCCGCGAAGAGAGAGAGTTCAGGTTTAAGCGAGTTGAAGGCCAATAAGAGATTGATGGATGGGCGTCAGCGGCTTAAATACCCAGAGGGCGGGGCCTCTGGCATAACGCGGACGCCCTTGCCGTAAAGGCGTGAATGTATTCCTTCAGGTAATCGCGCGGGGGCGCAATTCCCATAGCATATGTTGCACCGAGAGACATGACTGAAAGGGAACAAAATGCCCTTACTTTTATTAAAGAGTAGGTAGACAGGCTTATTGGGTGGTGATGCTGGTCAAACCTGGATGAGGGGAGCTGCTTAACCCTTGAGGAAGGGAACCACAAAGAGAACAAAACTCTCTCAAAAATTCGCTGATCTCTCGTCTCTGTTCGCCAAACTCACCACGCTGATCGTCTCTCGCCATTACCTTAAATACTGTACTGATTCTGTATCACTCCGCCTTTGTCCTTTGGGGGGAACAGTAAGCCTGTAACCTTCAGCTACTGTAATTTTCCATTGTCAAGGAGCAAAGGTACACCCCCCCTCCCACTCTTCCCCCGACAGTACGTAGTTCCGCTGGCCGCTAAGGTAACCACCCCACCACCCCACCCCCTCTCCCACTCTCTTCCCTCATGTAAATTTCCGCCGTCCTGACGAATTCAGGTACCGTATTTTCTGCCATAAAGTCGCATCTATGCCGTAACTCGAAGCAATGCTTTTCAACGGAGCTCGTTCGTAAAGTCGAATCGCCGTAAGTTGAGACCGCCGTAAGTGGGGGACTACCTGTATTTTGCCAACACATGGATAAACACACACAGAAACAGGCAGTTACATTAACACCCACCTTTCATGATGAAGGAAAGCTTATAAAACATTTCGTTTTGTTTTGTTATATAGCCCTTAAAAATGTGTCAAACTTTCTAACAAAGTTAATTCATGAATCACATTTATTTTCATTTAATGCACTAGAACATCATCTGCATGTGTTCAGCTGTGAGAAGCAGATAGACCTTTGGTTTATCTTCATTTGTTTGGAAGTCTGGTGCTAAAGTAGTTTTAATGATTAAATCTAGTTAAACCCATGGCTCTACACCATGATTGCAGCTTGAAACAATGTTTGCTGTTTCCAGTACTTGGACATCAACAGAGTTTGGGTGCATTTAAACAGAATGCCCAATCACATAAAACACTAAATTTGCAATTATTTAATTAATGTTAACATGAACTAATATCACACAAGTGCTGTAATTGTTGAAGACTCCATCATTTGATGGAGCCTTGGGTTATACTACAGTTGTGTTGGTTTGGCATATGTTTTCTTTACAGTAATTGGAATAGTAAAAAGCAGCACTCTGGCCAAGGAAGAGAGAAAAACAAATCTGCCCCAGTTTGCTCATTTCAGCAGTCATATTAATGAACATTGCAAACAGTGGAGCATAAAGTTTTCAACATTTCAGAGTTTTGTGTGGGTGGGATTTTATTAGAAATAAATCTCTTTACCAGAGTAAAAATATACAGTTTTTTTCCTCTACCGGTTTTAGCTTTACTTGGAGAACTATTCCTCAAATCGACTTGAATCTTGATGGGTATTGTATTAGGTAATCAACTGACTGCTGTGTTGAGTTTGACTATTAAATGATAAAGTTATTTTGAGCATGTTCTTTTGCTTGTTCGAGTGGTAACAAAAAATAGACTTTCAAAAAAGTTTTGGGGGGTAAGGTTAAGAAATCCTGATTTCCACTTTCCTGTAAAGTGTTTAATTTTGTAGCGTAAACAAATAAGCACATCTTCAATTTGTCATCCTTGAGATAAGAAAACATTGCACAAAATACTGATAGAACAATTATAGCACTTGTTTTACATTAAGTGACCTACACACCTTCTAATGAGACTTTGCATTTAGCAGAAAAAAATACAACGCAAAAAGTTGTCATTTCAGAAGAATAAGAGATGCCATGTTTTGTGACTTCTCAGCTGAAAGAGACATCCAGCAGCAGAAATGATTTTGATCCTCTTCTTTTCTTTGTCATTGTCCTCAGAAAATACACAACTTGCCTCGTGTGTGTGTGAATGACAGAGGCAAAAGCTTTGCAAGTTTATGGAGTGAAGAGTAAAATCATTGCAAGCGATTTGTTGAATCGAGATTGTGTTTTATAGCATTCATATCCAAGTTTAGTCAAGTACCATAGCCTAAGTGACTAAGTGTTACAAAGTATTATAGGTGACCTGGTATTTCCCAAACACACACCTAGAGCAAGCTGAGAAGGTTCAAATGATCTGGATTGGTGAACGTTTGATAGTAGTATGATCAGGTGCTTTCTAAAATAAATGAATTAAGCTCCTGAACAATAATTCAAATCTTCCA